>OX465286.1:25048251-25055751 GCA_949987705.1 Thereva unica | reverse complement strand
AAAATTTTATTTTTTACATTAGTATTAGGTACCAAAAATGATAAATTATAAAAATTTTCCTATGTTACTAGGTATACATATATAGAGTTTGGTATCAAAAATGATATATTCAAACATTTTTTCCTATGTAACTAAAAGTTCTTAAAAAAAATATTTTTAATATTTTCGTAGCCTTAAGGCATACAAAAGTGATATAATTGCATTAAAAATGAAAAATAAAAATTTTATTTTTTACATTAGTATTAGGTACCAAAAATGATAAATTATAAAAATTTTCCTATGTTACTCTAGGTATTATAGAGTTTGGTATCAAAAATGATATATTCAAACATTTTTTCCTATGTAACTAAAAGTTCTTCAAAAAAAATATTTTTAATATTTTCGTAGCCTTAAGGCATACAAAAGTGATATAATTGCATTAAAAATGAAAAATAAAAATTTTATTTTTTACATTAGTATTAGGTACCAAAAATGATAAATTATAAAAATTTTCCTATGTTACTCTAGGTATATATATAGAGTTTGGTATCAAAAATGATATATTCAAACATTTTTTCCTATGTAACTAAAAGTTCTAAAAAAAAATATTTTTAATATTTTCGTAGCCTTAAGGCATACAAAAGTGATATAATTGCATTAAAAATGAAAAATAAAAATTTTATTTTTTGCATTAGTATTAGGTACCAAAAGTGATAAATTATAAAAATTTTCCTATGTTACTAGGTATACATATATAGAGTTTGGTATCAAAAATGATATATTCAAAGATTTTTTCCTATGTAACTAAAAGTTCTTAAAAAAAAATATTTTTAATATTTTCGTAGCCTTAAGGCATACAAAAGTGATATAATTGCATTAAAAATGAAAAATAAAAATTTTATTTTTTACATTAGTATTAGGTACCAAAAGTGATAAATTATAAAAATTTTCCTATGTTACTAGGTATACATATATAGAGTTTGGTATCAAAAATGATATATTCAAAGATTTTTTCCTATGTAACTAAAAGTTCTTAAAAAAAATATTTTTAATATTTTCGTAGCCTTAAGGCATACAAAAGTGATATAATTGCATTAAAAATGAAAAATAAAAATTTTATTTTTTACATTAGTATTAGGTACCAAAAGTGATAAATTATAAAAATTTTCCTATACGACTTAGTAAAAAAGTGGTATCAAAAATGGTAAGCCATTTTCCTATGTTTTGAGTATGTACGATATTACGATACATGCGTAAAACCTATTATATAGATAGGTTAAGCTGAGATGCATATAATTTTGGCTATACCAAAAGTGATAAAGGAGTTCAATAACATATAATGTTAGTATATTGTTGATGATGGGTTGATTTTTTGGTGAGATATGAGGTGTTTTGAGGATTTATATATTGAAGAAATATTATATGAGATTTCGATGTTTTTATGATATTCTTATAAAAAAAAATTAGTAGGAGGTTTTTTTTATAATTATGGTTTTAGCAATAGGTGATATTGCTTACTATAAAAATTACTACATTGTATGACCATGAATTTATAATTAAAGCTTATAATATATGCTTTTTATTATAACTTTCATAAAATGGTCGCAGGTGAAAAATAAAATTAATTTTTATAAAAAATATGCAAATTCTTTAAAAAATGGTGCTTTTGAAAGATATTAGAAATAAGAATCAAAAAGTTTCTTATTCAAGTGATTTTTTAACAAATCGCTATAGAATGGGTGATGAAAATTACTATTAAATTTTATATAAATAATGAAAGTATATTTACAATTAATTATGATAATACTATTTAATTAGTATTATTTTGTTGTTTTAATATATTAGTACATTGTTATATATACAGTCGACTCTTGATAATTCAAACCTTTGATAATTCGAAACACTTGACAATTCAAAGTAAACTTTTGGCCCCTTGAAATACTCTTTATATTTCGAAGATTTTGTATGGAGTTAGTTACACTCAATAATTGGAAGTAAAATTCAGAGCAGTCTCGACCGAATCACGTGATAAATCGAAGTTTTGTTTTCTCTACTCGCGACAATTCGAATCAACGAGAGCCAGAGTAAAGCTCTCTTAAGTTTTCAGCCACAAGAGCTCTTAAGTTTTCAGCCATAAGAGAGTTTTACTTCGTTTCTGAGAAACAGTTAAGCTGAAATTTTGTACGTGTACCTTTGGAAAAGTGATTTGTTGACAAAATGTTACGTGCTAAAAAATACAAATCCTTGTCAATTGCAGACAAGAAGAAAGCAATCGAAGCTGTAGAAAATGGCGATAAGAAAACTGACGTAGCTAAGAGGTTTAATATTCCACTTAGTACATTATCTACCATTTTGAAAAACAGGGATATCATCGTTGGTACTTCATCAACCGGAGGAAGAAAACGAAACACTAAAGGGGGATTCCCACATCTCGAAGAGTGTTTGGTAACATGGGTTAGACAATGTAGAGGACGAAATATTCCCGTGAGCGGTCTTTCTTTAAAAGAAAAAGCGAAAGCATTTGCAAAAGATTTGAATATTCAGAATTTTGCAGCAAGTGAGGGATGGCTAACGAATTTCAAGAAGAGGAATGACATTGTGTTCAAGAAGATTTGTGGTGAGAGTGGAAGTGTTAATGTTGGTGTGTGTTTAGATTGGCGCAGAGAATTGGCAACTTTGCTAGAAAATTACGAGCCACGAAACATTTTTAACACTGACGAGACTGGACTTTTTTTTAAGTGTTTTCCTGATAAAACTTTCACATTTAAAGATGAAAAATGCCACGGTGGTAAACACAGCAAAGAAAGGCTAACAATTTTGCTTGCCGTGAACATGGACGGCTCCGAAAAGCTGAAGCCACTGATTATAGGTAAAGCTGCCAAACCTAGGTGTTTTAAAGGGATAAAATCGTTCCCAACGACCTATCGCTCAAATAAAAAGGCGTGGATGAACACCGAGATTTTTAATGAGTGGCTCGTTACTTTAGATGCAGGCATGAAAACACAGAAACGTAAAATCCTCCTCTTTTTAGACAATTGCACAGTTCATAATAATCCTCCACCATTGTCTAACGTCCGACTTCATTATTTTCCTCCGAACACCACTTCAAAATTGCAACCCCTTGATCAGGGCATCATCCATAATTTTAAAACCTTTTACCGCCATGAAGTCGTCAAACTGTTTTTGGAATGTCTTGAAAATGAACAGAACACTAATACAATTACAGTTTTGACGGCTATGATGTTTGTTGACAAGGCATGGAAAAGTGTAACCCCTTCTACAGTTTTAAATTGCTTCAATAAATCCGGTTTCACCACTAGTTTTCAAGAGACACAAATCCATGAAGACTTATCAACTCCACCACCGCTCTGGGAGTCTGTCTCTATACAAAATGTTTCTTTTGATGATTTTGTACAAGTTGATGATAATATCGCTGTATGGGGAGCCCTGACTGATGCTGAAATCCTGGCTGCAAGGGATGAAAATGAAGACGATGAAGACGACACTGAGCCGTTGCTACCAGTTTCTTTGAAGGAAGCTAGTTCATCTCTGAATAAATTACGTCAATTTTACCTCCAATCGGATGTTAATGATGACGTTTTTCAGGCACTGTTCACACTTGAAAAAACTCTTGATCAGACTAAACTGGCAGTATCTAAACAAACAAAAATAATAGATTTCTTCTGAATAATTACTAACATTGTATGTACTGTGAATTTTTTTTAAATATCTAAGTTTTTTAATATATCCTAATAATAATAAGCACATAAGTACTTTAATATGTATACATTTTTATTTACTTTCAATAATTCAAACCTACCCTCTCCTAATTCAAACCTCTTAGCAATTCAAAACTCTCGTTAATTCGAATTTTTTTGTAAGTCCCTCCAACTTCGAATTATCAAGAGTCGACTGTATATATGAAATAATATAAAAGTGAAATTATATTTACATTATGTACAATAAATGTGCATATAATAATTGTAAATTATTACACATAATTCTGGTTGATCCTGCCAGTAGTTATATGCTTGTCTCAAAGATTAAGCCATGCATGTCTAAGTACACACGAAATTACAGTGAAACCGCAAAAGGCTCATTATATCAGTTATGGTTCCTTAGATCATTAACAGTTACTTGGATAACTGTGGTAATTCTAGAGCTAATACATGCAATATAAACACGGACCATTTGGAACGTGTGCTTTTATTAGGCTAAAACCAAGCGATACATTTTATGTATCGTTATACTGGTTGAACTCTAGATAATTTGCAGATCGTATGGTCTTGAACCGACGACAGATCTTTCAAATGTCTGCCCTATCAACTATTGATGGTAGTATCTTGGACTACCATGGTTGCAACGGGTAACGGGGAATCAGGGTTCGATTCCGGAGAGGGAGCCTGAGAAACGGCTACCACATCTAAGGAAGGCAGCAGGCGCGTAAATTACCCACTCCCAGCACGGGGAGGTAGTGACGAAAAATAACAATACAGGACTCATATCCGAGGCCCTGTAATTGGAATGAGTACACTTTAAATCCTTTAACAAGGACCTATTGGAGGGCAAGTCTGGTGCCAGCAGCCGCGGTAATTCCAGCTCCAATAGCGTATATTAAAGTTGTTGCGGTTAAAACGTTCGTAGTTGAACTTGTGCTCCATACGGGTAGTACACCTAAATAATTGGTTTGTACCTTACCTTTTTGTTATGCGAGCGTATTGTCGGTGGGGTATAATATGCTACTTTTTTGTAACCATATAACTCCTATATAAACCTGCTTCAGTGCTCTTCGCCGAGTGTTGTTGTAGGCCGATACAATTACTTTGAACAAATTAGAGTGCTTAAAGCAGGCTCCAAATGCCTTTAGATCAAGAGGTAATGATTAATAGAAGCAGTTGGGGGCATTAGTATTACGACGCGAGAGGTGAAATTCTTGGACCGTCGTAAGACTAACTTAAGCGAAAGCATTTGCCAAAGATGTTTTCATTAATCAAGAACGAAAGTTAGAGGTTCGAAGGCGATCAGATACCGCCCTAGTTCTAACCATAAACGATGCCAGAAAACCATCTCATAATTATATTTTATATAATTATAAAAAAGAAAAGTTTATTAGAAGGCTCATAATATTGTTTGAAATTTGTATATTGGAAATTTTTTTTATAATTAAAAAAGAAAGACAAGAAAAGAAAGGAAAAAAAATATATATATATATATATATACAATATTGGAAATGGAGGGAAAGCAAGAAAAAATGCTTGAAAAACGTTATTATATATAATAACGAAAAATAAAAATCCAATATTGAAAAAGGAAAAGGAGAAAAGCAAATTGATATACATTAGAAAAATTATACAAAACGAGGAAAGCTAATTATACATATAATAAAAATTCAATATAAATATGGAAAAAGTTAAATAGAAATCCAATATTGAAAAAGGAAAACGAGGAAAGCTAATTATATATAATAAAGATCCAATACAAATATTATTCATATAAATATATGAGCATAATTTTAATAACTAAAGGAGAAATAAGAGAGATGGCTATTATTATTATTTAACAATTAGAAGGTAAATGCAATGCAATAGATTTTTGTTAGAAAAATTATAAATGGAAGGAAGAACATAATTTTTCTTATTAAAGCATGAAGTATACATTTTCAAATAAATACGTTGTTAAATAATAATTAAATTCATTTAGAATAGGAAAATACATAATAATAATAAATTATGTTGAATTCTATTTTAAAAATGAATAAGTCTAATATTTTGCTGTACTCAGAGGAATGAATATGAAAAGAATAATTTCTACATTCCTTAATAAGTAATTAAATTGTATATTCAAGTTTTTATTTTTGGATTATTTTAATTTAGACATTCGCAGCGGAGGATCACTTGGCTCATGGGTCGATGAAGAATACAGCAAACTGTGCGTCATCGTGTGAACTGCTTTGTGAGTTTTCTTTTCTGTTTTATAGTCGTACTACCATGGAAGTCTTTCGAAGAGAGATATGGTAGATGGGCTAGAAGAGCATGGCATTTACTGCTGTGTCGATATTTTCTCCTCGGACCTTGAAAATTTATGGTGGGGTCACGCAAACTTCTTAACAGGCCGTACCGATATCCGCAGCTGGTCTCCAAGGTGAAGAGTCTCTAGTCGATAGAATAATGTAGGTAAGGGAAGTCGGCAAATTAGATCCGTAACTTCGGGATAAGGATTGGCTCTGAAGATTGAGATAGTCGGGCTTGATTGGGAAACAATAATATGGTTTATGTACTCGTTCTGGGTAAATAGGATTTTTACATTTTTTTTATAAAAATTGTATTTATCTGTTCCCCGGATAGCAGCCTACGTAACCAATTGTGGAACTTTCTTGCTAATAATTTATAAAGGTTTTTTTTTTCTAAAGAAGAATTTTTTTATAAATTTATAACGGCTATCAATTAACAATCAATTCAGAACTGGCACGGACTTGGGGAATCCGACTGTCTAATTAAAACAAAGCATTGTGATGGCCCTAACGGGTGTTGACACAATGTGATTTCTGCCCAGTGCTCTGAATGTCAAAGTGAAGAAATTCAAGTAAGCGCGGGTAAACGGCGGGAGTAACTATGACTCTCTTAAGAAAAATTACTGGAAAATGACGAGAGCAGTATACCAGCTCTAGACGAATGGTGCCTCCATCTTCAATCACAGTTCAGTAGTAGACCCCGCCAACCAGACCCAAACAGACTAACATTCAGAGAGAGGATTATCAGGTCGCTTATGCGCCCCGACCTAAGATCCAAAGCCAAACGCAGATTGGAATACAAGCTAGCACAATTCGAATACCAGCACGACCAAAAAGCCCTGGTAGACAGAATTCTAGACGGTCGTGGTCTCACCAGCAGAGGAACCAACCCTCCAATAGATGAGCTCATAGAATCCTGTAAGAAGACCTTCACAACGGCATCAAAGGAAGACAATGAACAATACGAAATAGTCAACCTTGAAACACAAGAAATAAGTTCACCGATAACTACAGAGGAAATATGTGCTACGATTAAAGAAATTAAAACCAACGCTGCAGGAGCCGACGGTCTTAAACTAAAAGACCTAAAGCGCATACCCACCACCTATCTAACCCTTCTCTTCAATGGAATGCTTCTACTGGGACATACTCCACCATGCCTTAAGATGTCTAGGACAATCCTCATCCCGAAGAAGCCAGACAACCTACAGCAGTGCAACAACTGGCGGCCCATTACTATCCCATCCATAATCAGCAAAGTAATCAACAAAATTTTAGCCAACCGTTTCAACATGATTAAACTAAACTCAAGCCAAAGAGGATTCACCAAGATAGATGGATGTTTCGCCAACTTCGCAACGCTTGAAACTATGATCAAGGAAAGCAGAAGAAAAGGCCAAACACTATGCCTTACTTTTCTGGATCTATCAAAAGCCTTCGATACGATCTCACACCACAGCATCAGAAGAGCGCTAAATAGACTAAATATCGACCCGCTAACTAAAAATTTC
>OX465286.1:25000751-25043251 GCA_949987705.1 Thereva unica | reverse complement strand
TTAAAACACATTATATTTAGTTAATAACTGCATTTATTTAGTTGAATATAAGCCAGGGGTATTTTATTGGTTGCACTTTTTCTTAAATATTCCGACTCTATAAAAGTAGAACTGTCATACTACTTAAAGTACTGTGATATTCAAAAGCAGTTCTATTTTCTTCATTTGGTTTCGTTTATTTACAAGTTTGCTGTTTTTATATTTACTTCAACGGAAAATCGGCAAAAATAATTCAATCGTCTTATAGTGAAAATTAAATCACAATGCCACCCAAGAAACATTTGATTGGTAGATCAACCAAAAAGGCTAGACAAATGGCAGGAATTAGAGCGGCTGAGACCTCTGAACAGCGTTGCTCACGTTTGCAAAGCCAGCAAACTAGAGCTTCTACTTCAAGAGCAGCTGAAACCCCTGAAGAGCGCGATGCACGCTTACAATACAAACGTACCAGAGCGTCTACTTCAAGAGCAGCTGAAACACCTGAAGAGCGCGACGCACGTTTGCAAGGCCAACGAACCGCAGCTTCTACTTCAAGAGCAGCTGAAACACCTGAAGAGCGCGATGCACGCTTACAATACAAACGCACCAGAGCTTCTACTTCAAGAGCAGCTGAAACACCTGAAGAGCGCGACGCACGTTTGCAAGGCCAACGAACCGCAGCTTCTACTTCAAGAGCAGCTGAAACACCTGAAGAGCGCGATGCACGCTTACAATACAAACGCACCAGAGCTTCTACTTCAAGAGCAGCTGAAACACCTGAAGACCGCGATGCACGTTTGCAACGCCAACGAACCAGGGTTTCTAATTTGAGAATGAGAAACGATTTGAAGATGGAAGCATTCAATTATAATAAAGATCACGATTACACCATGCACCCTAATGTTAACATTGGTCAAATGGATAAATTGTGCCGACATTGTCACGCCTTAAAATTTGAAAAAGAATCACCTGGAATGTGCTGTTCCAATGGCAAAGTTGTTTTGCCACAGCTGAATAATCCACCTGATCCCCTTCGCGCGTACGTAGATGGAACTTCTCCGTTGTCCAAACATTTTTTACAAAATATTCAACGGTACAACTCTTGCTTCCAAATGACATCGTTTGGTGCAACTAATATTGTTCGTGAAGATGGTTTTATGCCGACATTTAAAATACAAGGACAAGTATACCATAAAGTTGGTTCACTTCTTCCACTTCCCGATGAAGATTCCAAATTTTTACAAGTTTACTTCATGGGCAACAATGAAGCGGAAGTCAATCAACGTTATGCTATTTCTCGAGGAACGAAACGGGAAATCATTTTAAAATTACAAAATTTACTTCACCAACACAACTATTTGGTACGTTTATTCCAAACCGCATTGAATCAAATGCCTTCGGATAACTACCAAATTATCATAAGAGCTGATAAGACGCCAGCTGGTGAACATCAAGGACGGTTCAATGCTCCAGTAATCAATGAAGTAGCAATTGTTATGGTTGGAGCAGAACAGTGCGATCATCGCGATATTGTTATCCGCAGACGAGATGAAAATTTACAACGAATTGCTGAAACACACAGATCATACGATGCGCTCCAATACCCGCTACTATTTTGGCAAGGTGAAGACGGTTACCATTTTAATGTGATGCAAATTGACCCTATTACAAAGGCAGAGACAACAAAAAAGGTGTCTTCTATGGATTTTTATGCATATCGTATCATGATTAGAGACGGAGAATCCAACCACATCTTGAAGTGCGGTGCGCTTTTCAATCAATTCATCGTTGATATGTTTGCGAAAATCGAAGCTGAACGGCTTCTTTTCCTTCGTTTAAATCAAAGAAAACTTCGGGCCGAAGAGAATATTCACTTACGTGATGCCATTGCGAATGATGGCCGCGTAGCTAACATTGGACAAAATGTAATACTTCCAGCTACTTACACAGGCAGCCCACGGCACATGCACGAATACGCACAAGATGCCATGACGTATGTCCGAAAACATGGCCGTCCCGATCTTTTCATCACATGCACATGTAACCCGAATTGGAAAGAAATCACAGATTTACTGTTAACATGTCAAACATCGATTCATCGACATGATCTTATAGCCAGAGTTTTCAAGCAAAAGCTTATGCGTCTTATGGATCTCATCATGAAAAATCACATATATGGTGAAGTACGCTGCTGGATGTATTCCATTGAGTGGCAAAAAAGAGGTCTGCCACACGCTCACATTTTGATTTGGTTGAAGGAAAAAATTGTTCCAACGCAAATCGATAATATTATATCTGCTGAGCTCCCCCATCAGCAAGAGGATCCAATACTTTTTGAAGTTATTAAAAAAAATAATATTCACGGGCCATGTGGAGCATTAAATCGCAATTCACCTTGCATGAAAGACGGAAAATGCACCAAAAAATATCCACGTCAAATGCATCAAGAAACACAAACTGGTGACGACGGATATCCACAGTACAGACGACGAAA
Source organism: Thereva unica (assembly GCA_949987705.1). Taxonomy (NCBI): domain Eukaryota; kingdom Metazoa; phylum Arthropoda; class Insecta; order Diptera; family Therevidae; genus Thereva; species Thereva unica. The sequence goes on along the minus strand of OX465286.1, from coordinate 25,040,778 downwards.
ACCAGAAGATGGTGGCCACACAGCCACAATTAAAATCAATAATGTGGACGTTGTCATCGATAACAGATGGGTGGTTCCTTACACACCTTTACTGTCGAAAATATTCAAAGCACACATCAATGTGGAGTTTTGCAGTTCTGTCAAATCAATTAAGTACTTATGCAAATATGTACACAAAGGCAGCGATATGGCTGTTTTTGAAGTTTCTAATCCCAATGAACCTAGCGATGAAATTAAACGATTTGAAATGGGACGTTACATCAGCAGTAACGAAGCTGTTTGGCGAATTCTCGGTTTTACCATTCACGAGCGCCATCCCACTGTTGTTCATCTCAGTGTTCACTTAGAAAACGGCCAACGAGTCTACTTTACGGAAACAAACGCCCAACAGCGAGCTGCACACCCACCAAATACAATGTTGACTGCCTTTTTCCGTTTGTGCCAAACAGATGAATTTGCGAAAACGTTGCTGTACCATGAAGTTCCCAAGTATTATACTTGGAACACATCAAAAAAGGAGTTTCAACGAAGAAAGCAAGGTGCATTTGTTCCTGATCACACCGGTGTACGTGCTTCTGATGCATTGGGACGTGTGTATACTGTTCATCCTAACAATGCTGAATGTTTTTATTTACGAATGCTGCTGCACGAAGTCAGAGGACCAACATCATTTCAAGCAATCAAAACCATTGATGGTTATGTATGTGAGACATTCAGACAGGCATGTAATATACTGGGATTACTTGAAAATGATCAACATTGGGATACCACGTTAACAGAAGCATCTGTTGCATGTTCACCGCAACTAATTCGGACTTTATTTGCAATAATTTTGACAACATGCGCGCCTTCGGATCCAAAATATCTGTGTGAAAAACATAAGGAAAGCCTCAGTGAAGATATACTACGACAAACGCGCAGAACGAATCCTGACATAGATATTCAATATTCGAATGAAATTTTCAATCAAGCGCTCATATTACTTGAGGATAACTGCATATCCATTAACAACAAAATTCTTTGTCAGCTTGGTTTATCTGCACCGATACGGGACCGAAACGATGTTCAAGACAGAGAGGTTTTACGTGAACGCCAATATGACGTTGAACAGCTGCGAGTTTTCGTTGACGCTCACGAAAGATTGTTGACTGATGACCAAAGAGTTGCATACAATACAGTTATGCAGTATGTTGCAAAAGACGAAGGTGGAATTATTTTCCTTGATGCATCAGGAGGTACTGGAAAGACATTTCTGTTGAATTTGATACTCGCCGAAATTCGAAAGAAGAATGAGATCGCACTTGCTGTGGCATCATCGGCAGCCACGCTACTCGATGGAGGACGTACAGCACACTCAGCATTCAAGCTACCATTAAAATTGAACCATGCTGAAAATGTTACTTGCAACTTGAGCAAGTGCTCCGGAATGGCAACAGTTTTAAAAACATGCAAACTAATTATTTGGGATGAATGTACCATGGTACATAAGAAAGCACTGGAAGCACTTGATCGTACTCTGCGAGATTTTAGAGAAAATCAACAACCAATGGGGGGAGCTCTCATACTGCTGGCAGGTGATTTCCGGCAAACTTTGCCAGTCATACCAAAATCAACACCCGCTGATGAGCTCAATGCTTGCCTGAAAGCCTCACCGTTTTGGAGAAATGTGAAAAAAATCACATTATCCACAAATATGCGTGTGCATTTACTTCAAGATGTTACTGCACAAATATTTGCCAAACAACTTTTGGATATTGGCGACGGCAAGTTTCCCATTGATCCATTGACAAATGAGATATCGTTTCCATCAAACTTTTGCAAAATTCAGTCATCGATTGAAGATGTTGAAAAGATGGTTTTCCCGAACCTTTCGCGCAACTATAAGAATCACGATTGGCTTCACGAAAGAGCGATCCTAGCTCCAAATAACCATGACGTCAACAAAGTAAATGATCGTATTCAACTGCGAACTCCTGGTCAGCCAACAAAATACAGATCGATTGACAGAGTTGTAGATGAAGATCAAGTTGTCAACTATCCCATTGAGTTTCTAAATTCATTGGAGCCATCTGGAATGCCACCGCACATACTATCCTTGAAAGTTGGTTCACCAATAATGTTACTTCGAAATTTAGATCCGCCGAGATTGTGCAACGGAACCAGACTTGCTATTAAAAAACTAATGCCGAATGTGATTGAAGCAACCATTATCAGCGGTAAATTCAAAGGAGAAAGTGTGCTGATTCCTCGCATTCCCATGATTCCCACCGATTTGCCGTTCAATTTCAAGCGACTTCAGTTTCCAGTGCGCCTTGCCTTTTCCATTACAATCAATAAAGCCCAAGGACAATCTCTAAGCGTTGCTGGATTAAATTTAGAAAATCCATGTTTTGCCCATGGTCAACTATATGTTGCTTGCTCCAGAGTCGGAACACCAAAGCAATTGTTTATTTATGCACCAAATGGAAAAACAAAAAATATTGTTTATCCACTCGCATTAAGATAAAATATTAAGTTTTACATAATTTTACATTTTTCCTATCTCTATCGGTTTTCACCACAAGCTATCTAAGTAATACTGTTAGTACTGTTGCCGCAACAAAACCAACACACACATTTTTAATGTTGCCCATGTTCGTCTCAAGCCGAAATGAAGAAAACAGAGAGGAAATGTGTGTGCAATGTATTTATTCGCTATATACATTTTGAGAATATATACGACTTTTATACTCCATTGATTGATGTTATACTTAAAAAATTTAATTATATGTTATAACATATTTTTTATAGGTAACTTCAAAATCTTTTATGTATCCAAAATCAATTTTTCCAGATTTGTTCTTTTTTCATTACACCTTTTTCATTTTCCGTACTGTTTTTATTTAAAGGCGTTGCAACGCACGCGGGTTTTTGCTAGTATATATAATAAAAGTAAGACTATATGTCTTAATAAGCATGAGAAGCTTTAATAATCCTTACTAATATTATAAATGCGAAAGTAACTCTGTCTGTCTGTCTGTCTGTCTGTCTGTCTGTTACGCTTTCACGCCTAAACCACTAAACCGATTTTGATGAAATTTGCAACAGACATAGTTTAGACCTTGGAGACGGACATAGGCTACTTTTTATGGAGAACAAAAGGGTTGAAGGGGGTGAAATGGGGTTCAATAAGTTGTAAGGGGATTTTTTTCTATTGTATAAAAAGTAACTGACTGACAGACAACGCACAACCTAAACCGCTAGAGCTAAAGGGCTGAAATTTTGACTGTGCATCCCTATAATGGCGTGGACAACCACTATAAGGCGATTTTTCGAAATTCATCCCCTAAGGGGGTGAAATGGGGTTTATCCAAACCGCTGGAGCTATAGAGCTGAAATTTGGACAGTGCATCCCTATAATGGAGTGGACATCCACTATAAAGCGATTTTTCGAAATTCATCCCCTAAGGGGTGAAATGGGGTTTATCCAAACCGTTGGAGCTATAGGGCTGAAATTTTGACAGTGCATCCCTATAATGGCGTGGACATCCACTAAGAAGCGATTTTTCGAAATTCATCCCCTAAGGGGTAGAAATGGGGTTTACCCAAACCGTTGGAGCTATAGGGCTGAAATTTTGACAGTGCATCCCTATAATGACGTTTACATCCACTAAAAATCGATTTTTCGAAATTCATCCCCTAAGGGGGTGAAATGGGGTTTATCCAAACCGCTGGAGCTATAGGGTTGAAATTTTAACAGTGCATCCCCATAATGACGTGGACATCCACAAAAGAGCGATTTTTCGAAATTCATCCCCTAAGGGTGTGAAAAGGGGTTTTTACAAACCCCTAAAGCTTTAGGGTTGAAATTTGGACACTGCATCCCTATAATGGCGTGGACAACCACTATAAAGCGATTTTTCAAAATTCATCCCCTAAGGGTGTGAAATGGGGTTTTTACAAACCGCTAAAGCTATAGGGCTGAAATTTTGACAGTGCATCCTTATAATGACGTTTACATTCACTAAAGAGCGATTTTTCGAAATTCATCCCCTAAGGGTGTGAAATGGGGTTTTTACAAACCCCTAAAGCTATAGGGCTGAAATTTTGACAGTGCATCCCTATAATGACGTTTACATCCACTAAAGAGCGATTTTTCGAAATTCATCCCCTAAGGGTGTGAAATGGGGTTTTTACAAAGCGCTAAAGCTATAGGGCTGAAATTTTGACAGTGCATCCCTATAATGACGTTTACATCCACTAAAGAGCGATTTTTCGAAATTCATCCCCTAAGGGTGTTATAAACAAAAACCCGCCTAAAAAATCGATTCTAAATTTTAATAATCATTACTGTTCAAAAGTATAAATTCCTACCCGGTCATATTTTATTCTTCTAAATTCATAAATCCCTAACATTTATAAAAAATTACCCGATCATATTTATTTCAAATTTTTAACTTTCATAAAAAATTATCACACGGGAAATTCAAATGCAATATTGCACATTTGCCCGTTGCAATAATTTCTTAGAAATCCACGGTGATAAACCCAGTGGATCAACATAAAAATTATTCTTATCAGAATCAGGTGTCAGGTTTCAGCTCGACTCTTGTCTGCTTGCTGCACATTCGGGCGGTAAGAAAATCTGTTTTCTGCCGAGATCGGCAGCTTTTTCCTTGCGGCGTGGGAATAGTTTTTCCGTTTTTCGGGACCACGGCCGCGATACAAATTAATAATTTAATCAAGTGTTGATCTAACCTTAACGGGCGGCGGACGGTTCTTGTTTTTGAATAAAGTTGTTGTCTAAACCATAACCGACGGCGGGCGATTTTTAGTTTCCGAACTAATTTGAATGTTCTAAAAGTGTTGTTTGAGCCATCATTCGCGGCGAGTATTGTTTTGATTTAAACCGGTGTCGGGCAAAGAGAAATCTTGAGTTTTAAATTTTAAGGACAAAAATGTGATTTTGCAAATAAAAATATAATTAAAAAATGTGTAAAAATAGAAAGAAATATTAGAAAACAACGCTTTTTCATATTGGATATAAAAAATAATGAGTTGCATAGTTGAAGCATAGGGTTAACATTCCTGTTAAAATAATAAATAAATCATCGCTCAAAAAATAAATATAAAAGTGAGTTTTTAATATATAACATTTTGGCGCAGCCGGTAGGATCCGAGCGAGCCTATCATTTGATCAAGTGCTGGGTATTGGCACCCTAACCCTTAAACTCAGGACCGAGCCTAGTTCTGAGGGCACGAGATCAAAGAGGCACTGACCCCGGATCCTATGCGAACAACGAACAGGGCAGTTACAACTATAGGTGGTAGAAACCTCCCTGCCCTGCAACGCACCCAAAGGTGCCACCGGTGGACTAACGCGGGCTTCATCCCTGCCCAGGATAAAGTTCGTTAAGAACCAACAAGGGGACGTTTTAACTATAGACGCTCCCCCGACGTGGGAATCCCAAGTTAAATCATCAAGAATCAACGTTAAAATCATCAAGGGCTTCGACTATTAGCCCTTCAACATTACTAACCTGTAATTAAAGTGAATTAAAGTGAGGCCAGTAAGCTAAAGGCCTTTAGCTTTTCTAAAATCTTCGCTCGGGGGTGTTCATCCACGGTGCCTCTGCTCCAGGCGGGCACGCGCTCACCCCCATTGTAATTTCATCGAGGGACTTACGCGGGCTTCATCCCTGCCCACTAGTTGATGTCGGACAGCGAAAATCCACTCAACGATTCCAGCTCCAGCGATCCAGAAACGCCATCGTTAACCACAGGCGTAATTCCAGCTACTTCTACCCCAGCACTACAATCAACAGTTCCTGAACTACAATCAACAGTAGCAGCCCTACAGGTGCCCATTGCCACACCAGGCACATCCACAACACCACTCACTGCACCGTTATCACCAAGCAGACTACGCAGCGGGCGAATAAGAACAGGACCTAGTCAAGTAAGTCTACAAGCCTATTTAGACCATTTGTATAAAGAAGCCAGGGAAGGCAAAAAATCTTCGATCCCCCAGTACGACTTACTCAATAAACAGGTAGCTAAGAGCCACGGGCAAAGACTCGCCCAGATAGATCAATTTAGAGAAGCTACCAAGAAGTTCGTACAGGAGATCCAGGATTTTAAAGAATTCCCGGGCCTAAACCCCCTAGAAAGTAAGGAAATAGAAGATCCTCAAAATTTAAGTAGGCAGGAATTAGATAATTCTGCGAGTAGCGTCAGGGACCCAAGTAAGGGCGAAGTGCTACTTAATTGGGTTAGTGTATCATTTTCAGACTCCGAAAAGGAGCTAACCTTAGAAGATCCCGCCTATAAAAATATAAAGCCCCTCAAAATGGCGGATTATACAAAAGTCGCCCGTCTCACTTCCGAATTAGTTCCTATTTTCTCAGGCGATCAATCCCCCAATATAGTGATAGATCTACAAACGTTTTTGGGATGTTGTCACCGCGTGGTTCAGTGTCTGAACGACACAGACAAACCAGCCTTTTTACAGATCTATCCCACGAGGCTACGGGGCGAAGCCTACCAATTAATAGCCTCCACTCAACCAGCCACATTCGAAGAGGCTGAAAAATTACTTAATCAAACATACCTGCCCAGAGAAACTTACCAGGAACTGGTAAACAAACTAATCACTCTGCGGCAGTATCCTTTAGAGACACTGATAGCCTTCACGGCTCGAATTAAGCAGATGTTACAATCTTGCAAAGAGGCGGCCACCACCAAGTACGGTGCCGCAAGTGCCCAAACAGTACAGGCGCAACTTAATGACTTCGCAAAAGATGCTCTTAAAAGCGGGGTCAATAACCCCTACCTCTGCCAATACCTTCTTACCTTAGAAGAACAAACCCTGGACACTTTAATACAAAAGGCATTGGATATGGAACGCCTGCAACTAACAGTCATGCACCTGCAGCCTAACACAACCCCCACGACGTACGCTATGAGTCAGCCAGTACCCAGCAATCCGCCCTCTGGGATCCCCCTCTCACAAAATCTTCCCTTCCAAAGTAATATAAGTTGGACACCCACGCATGGAATCACCCCCACGGCATCGCTGATATCCCCTAACTCAGCCCCATCTGCTAACACTCCGTTGCAACCACCGCTCCTACAACAACAACAGCAACACCCCATCTACCAGTCAACAACGCCCGCCCCACAACCAACTCAACACTTCGTTAACCAAACACTACCACTCACACAAGAAAGAGTCCCCCAGCCGAGTTCCTTTTCCAATAGATCTACACAGTCCCAAACACTCGCTAACATAACTTGCACCTTCTGCCGACGACGGGGACACACATACAGCGAATGCATGAAGCGTAAAAACACCCCATTATGTTCACACTGCCAAAATTTTGGGCATGACGTCAGAGAGTGTCGCCGACTTAAGTATGAACGTAATCAAGCAATGGTCAGGAACGGGCCCCCCTTACAAAATCCCTATAATAATTACAACAACAGGCCACCTCAAAATTACCCGCCGAATAATTATATGAACTCCCAGGGTAGGGCTGATGACAATAGAAGGAGTCCTCACCCCGGATCGGGCCAACCCAATCCAAACGCACCTAGTAATAGAACCCCACGAGTGTACCAGGTAAGCCGAAAGTGCGATTTTTGTGGTCGCCGTAGCCACGTAGTGAGCGAGTGCGCTCAGAAGAGAATGTGGGAAGAAAAGCAGCAGGGAAACGACGAGCCGTCGAGCCAAAATTCCCTGGCCCGACAACAATAAGTCCACTCACTCCCAAGGGTACACCTCAGTCGCCCCGAGTCAAACTTCCACTAGCTACCTTACCCTTAGATATCAGCCGTAAAGGCAAAGTCAAATTAGTAGTAGACACCGGCGCTGAGGTAAGCGTCATCAAACAAAATAGACTTAAATCCCAGGTAAAAATAAATCAGGAAGAAAAATGCACCCTCCTAACCCCTGCCGGAACTACAGAAACCATAGGGAGCTGTCAAGGAAATTTCGACCTCCCCACTAAAATCCCTAGCTCTTTCCAGGTAGTAGAGGATACCCCAGACTTTCTGAACGATGGATTATTAGGGTACGACTTCATCTCGGATAATTGCCACGTAGAGGGGCCTAACCGAAGTTTGAAGTTCCCTCGTACAATAACAAACCCTGAAGAGTTTAGCGTTCCATTGACATTCGACGAGCATTCGCCCAAAGAACGGGCAGTCGAAGTGAGGCACAGTATGGAAACCTATACTGTCTCCAAGGCCCCTAACTCGGAGGCTGACTGCAAAACCCAAAGGTCGACTGACAAAATCGAAAGTCAACAGGAACCTATACGGACTAAGATAGAATTGGGACTGGCGACACGAGTGCCGGCCCGTACCCAACAAATAATCGCAGTGCCGCTAAACTTAAAGGAAGAAATGGTCTGTCTGTCTCAGGAACTAAAACCCGGAGTATTTCTCTCAAATAGCCTTTTACCCAAGGGAAAGGACACCGTTCCGCTAAGCATTCTCAACAGTACCCACATCCCAGTGTCCATATTCGCCCTTAACCTAACACTGGTCCCAACCAGTAAATATGTAATAGTACCACTTCAAGCGATACCACGGCCAACCGTAGTAAAACAATCCACCATGGATTCGGCCCCCATGGCCCCTGAAACTTATGCCTCTGAGATCCCCAGTCTAAATGTCATTCGTACGTTCTTAAACACAGTCGCTCTATTCCTAATCAATCATCTAATAACGATATGGTCCGCATGCAACTCTAAGTGCGCCGACCAAGATAGCCCCCAAGGCTCCTACCAAACTAACGGTGCTTGCGAGTACAAGAGCCCCAACGTTGGCCAACAAACTCCATCACCCTCACCCATAAAAAAGAAAAAGGGAACAACTTCCCAAGCAAAGGCACCATACACCCCTGCCTCTAAACTTCTAAAAAGCAAACGATTAGGTACGCAAACCCCAAAGAGCAAGACCGAGGCAAGAATTAAAAACATCCGGTATTCATTTCCAAACCCCGAATACCAGGTCTCACAAGACCTCGAAGCCCGCTTAGAACAGATCAAAAAGGAGTTGAATCTGGACGAAAACCTAAGCGCGGAGGAAAGACAGTCGATTACCGACCTCTGCTACGAATACCACGATATTTTCCATCTGAAGGGCGATCTCCTCACTCATACAACCGCCATCCAACACGAAATACCTTTAATACGGGATCAGGCACCCATAAACCAAAAAATGTACCGACTGCCAGAAAGTCAGAGGCAGATAATAAATGATCAGCTACAAGAAATGCTGGAAAACGATATAGTACAGCCTAGCAAAAGCCCATGGAACTCCCCTCTCCTACTAGTTCCCAAGAAGGCAGGCGCCGACGGTGAGAAGAAGTGGCGAGTCGTCGTTGATTTTCGTAAACTTAACGAAAAAACAATTGGCGACGCCTTCCCATTGCCACGCATAGAAGAGATCTTAGACCAGCTAGGACACTCACGTTACTTCACCACTCTTGATCTAGCCAGCGGCTATCACCAAGTTCTGGTCGATTCCAGGGATCAAGATAAAACCGCCTTCAGTACTAATTACGGGCACTACGAGTTCAAACGTATGCCGTTCGGGCTAAAAGGAGCCCCGGCTACGTTCCAAAGACTAATGAACTACGTACTCACCGGCCTTCAGGGCCTAGAATGTTTCGTCTACCTAGATGACATTGTCATCTATGGTAAGAGCCTAGAAGACCACAACCAGAAGCTCAGAAAGGTTTTCGACAAACTGAGGGAGCATAACCTCAAGTTGCAGTCCGAAAAGTGCCAATTCCTACGAAAGGAGGTAGTCTACTTAGGGCACATCTGCTCAGAGAAAGGAGCGCTCCCAGACACCAAGAAGACGGCGTGCGTCCAAGAATACCCGGAACCACGCACTATACGCCAGGTCCAATCTTTCATCGGACTCGCGAATTACTATAGAAAATTTATTCCCGATTTCTCAAAAATCGTCCGACCTCTAACCAACCTTCTCCGTAAGGACGTAAAATTCTCTTGGACCCCTAGATGCCAAGAAGCCTTCGACCAAATCAAGGCAGCACTGGTCAAGCCCCCCCTACTAATCTACCCCGACTTCACTAAACCCTTTAATCTGACTACAGATGCCAGTAGTGAAGCCCTTGGGGCTGTACTTTCACAAGGGGAAGTTGGAAAAGACCAACCCATTGCCTACGCCAGTCGAACCCTGAACAAGGCTGAGCGTAATTACTCCACCATAGAGAAGGAGCTTTTAGCAATAGTCTGGGCTGTGAAAAATTTCAGGTGCTACCTACAAGGTCGCACATTCACAGTGTATACTGATCACAAACCGTTGAAAGGAGTATTCAACGTAAAAGACCCTACCACCCGATTGGTGCGCTTCCACCACAAGCTCTCCGAATACGATTACAATATTGAATACAAACCCGGCAAATATAATACTAATGCCGACGCCCTCAGTCGTATTCCGCAAGACACCAAGACTCAACAAACTTCCACTGTCAAAGCAGTAGTCCACTCACCCATGGAACCTCCCCCAGGAGGCCACAACCAAAGATGCAACGTAGTCACCCGTGCCCAAGCACGAGGCGAAAGACAAAATCCTACGCCCGAACAAGAGGCCCTAATTGAGGTAACAGATGTAGGCATTGCCCCCGAAGGCAACGGTATTAAAAACTCAGATGACCAACCACTCAATTCACCCGAATCCCCAATTTCGCAGAACCCCGTGGACACATTAGTCGAAACCAACCCCCCTCAAGAGGCTGAAATTAATCAAAAGCCCAAAATCACGGTAATCACAGATCCCGAAGAGATAGCCACCATCCTGAAAGACTATCATGACTCCGCTTTCGGAGGACATCAGGGCATAATCAAAACATATAAACGAATCCGTAGAAAGTACTGGTGGCGCCATATGCTCAGGGACATAGGGAAATATATTCGTAGATGTAGAAAGTGTCAGACAAATAAGTCCACGCCGGCCCTCAAAATGCCGATGGTAATCACAGACGTGGCCGAAAGACCATTCGACAAGGTATATCTCGACATAGTGGGACCCCTAGAAACTACTAATTCCGGAAACCTGTACATCTTAACATTTCAAGATAACTTAAGCAAGTTCCTAGATTGCTATGCTATCCCGAACGCCGAAGCCGAAACCGTTGCGCAGATAGTCTTTGATCAAATCATTACCCGTTACGGGATACCGAAAAGCATAGTAACCGACCAGGGCACCAACTTTCTCAGTGGCTTATTCAAGGGCCTATGCAAACTCCTAAAAATTAAGAAACTACAAACTTCCGCCTATCATCCCCAATCCAACGGCGCTCTAGAACGGGCCCACAGGCCCCTAGTAGAATATTTGCGTAGTATCACGGACCAAAACCCCAAATCATGGGATCAATACTTACGAACGGCCGCGTTCGTCTATAATAATAGTATTCACGACAGCACTAAGCTAACTCCCATGGACTGTCTTTACGGTTTCTCGCCTGATGTCCCTTCAAATCTAAAAAAGAATCCCGAGCCACTATACAATCACGAAAGCTACTACCACCTTCTAAAGTATAAACTACAAAAGACATACTCAATAGCCCGGCAAAATTTGCTAGCAAATAAACAGAAATCTAAAGCCCACTATGACCAAACCACTAGAACCCACACCTTCCATGTTGGCGACCAAGTCCTTATAAAAAGCGAAAACCGGAAGGGCAAACTATCGGCCATCTGGAGAGGTCCTTATCCCATAGTAGCAATTACAAGCCCAGTGAACACCAAAATTAAAATAGGTAACAAACAAACAGTAGTCCATAATAACCGCCTGAAACCCTTCTACGAATAAATTACAGAACTCCATAATAAAGTAATAATATCCTTAAGTTACACAAGTACCAAATTCAAATTTGCACCCTAATAAACGGCTCTAACGGCAAGTTACCCCAGTCCACCGTTAACATATGTAGAAGTCATACTATTCCTCGTAGCTACTTCAGGCTCTAAGCCATACCCCATCATCGCGTTGACCACAAGGGACGCAGTGTGGCACCATATGAAATAAATGAGAGATCGGTTACCATCGATAATAACAGCTTAAAGCCATTTATGAAAATAAAACACAGCTTTAAGCCACCAAAATCACGCCTATTTACGCCTAACGGTGCTTTACGGATAAAACACCGATTTAGACGAATGGCGACCAACCTACACCCACGGATACGAATAAGGTCACGCCAAAACTAATATCTTATTTATTATCTCATTGCAGCGCACCGTGCGTACGCTGACTTCCTCTTATTATTTGAAACCCTTTTTTAGAGTAAATGACTAACCAGCCACTGTGCATGGCCCTACTTCACTATCGCTAACAGACCTAGTAATTTAATTCCTCATGATATACGCATTTTCCAAACCCCACGAACTTGCTCCTTGACGCTGCCCAGAACTATTCCAAAATGGGCGAACTCAAAATTATATGTAATGGGTAAAACGCATAAATATAATAATAAGTTATTAGATCTTGTAAGAATAGAGAAGAAAAAATTATTAAATAATAATAATGTAGAAGGTAAAACATTAGAAATTAGAAAACATTGTGGAAGGAAGTAAAATTAATAAGAATTGTGGAAAAGTCAAGAGTAGTAATTAATACACAAATCAAAATCAAAAGAATTACTGGGCGAAAGGCCTTAAATAAATAACAAACAAAGAACTATTCCAAAATGGGCGAAAGCTCATTGAAGTGTATGTAATGTATAAAACGTTCTTCCCAAATATTAGAACTTGTAAAATTAGAAAAGTAAAAATTATTAAATAATAAGAATTGTAAAAGATAGAAAGAATTGTAGAAGAAAATATTAAATAAATAAGATAAGAAACATTGTAGAAAATAATAAATGACAAAATGCGCCCGGCCTTAGAGATGTAAGCCTAGAGAGTCACATAATATAATAATATATGAAAACGCCCCTAAAGGCTGTTAGAATTAAAAAAAAAAAAAATTATGAAAGACTAGTGTAAGTAAGTAGAAACGTTGTACATAAAGCCCTAAAACCGCCAAAAACGCAACCCGCAAATTTTTAAATACGAGCAATGCCCCCTTGCTTTGCGTCGTAGCATTGCTCTTATTGAGCCCCCCAAGGAGTTGTTATAAACAAAAACCCGCCTAAAAAATCGATTCTAAATTTTAATAATCATTACTGTTCAAAAGTATAAATTCCTACCCGGTCATATTTTATTCTTCTAAATTCATAAATCCCTAACATTTATAAAAAATTACCCGATCATATTTATTTCAAATTTTTAACTTTCATAAAAAATTATCACACGGGAAATTCAAATGCAATATTGCACATTTGCCCGTTGCAATAATTTCTTAGAAATCCACGGTGATAAACCCAGTGGATCAACATAAAAATTATTCTTATCAGAATCAGGTGTCAGGTTTCAGCTCGAATCTGTCTGCTTGCTGCACATTCGGGCGGTAAGAAAATCTGTTTTCTGCCGAGATCGGCAGCTTTTTCCTTGCGGCGTGGGAATAGTTTTTCCTTTTTTCCAAACCACGCCAGGGCCGGTAACGGTAAAAATTAATAATTGGATTAAGTGTTGTTTGAACTACGATCGGCGGCGGGCGTTGTCCCGAATATTAAAAAGTATTGTTCTAACTTTAACCGGCGGCGGATCGCGTCTTAACTTGAATCGGCGTATTGAAAATTTAAAAGTGTTGTCTAAACCATCATACGCGGCGGGCGTTGTCCTAGAATAAAAAAGTGTTGTTTTCATCCCTTACCGGCGACGGGCGTGTTTTTTAATCTCAAATTGACTAAGAAAAGTGTTGGGTAATCCCTTGACCGCGGCGGGCGGCTTTCAGTTTAAGAATAGTTTTGATGTTTAATTTAATTTGAAGAGTAATTGAGATGTGTTAATTGTAAATATTACCGCTAGAAAAATAAATAAAGAAGATAGCCTATAAAAGGGAGGCTCAATATTAAACATTGTGAGTAGTGATTGAGTTTTTTTCAATATATAACAAGGGTGTGAAATGGGGTTTTTACAAACCCCTAAAGCTATAGGGCTGAAATTTTGACAGTGCATCCCTATAATGACGTTTACATCCACTAAAGAGCGATTTTTCGAAATTCATCCCCTAATGGGGTGAAATGGGGTTAACCCACACCGCTGAAGCTGGAGGGCTCTAATTTTGACCGTGCATCACAATTATGACGTGGGCATCCACGTGGGCGTTAAATGGGGTTAAGCCAAACCGCTGGAGCTAAACGGCTGAAATTTTGACAGTGCATCTCTATAATGACGTGGACATTTACTAAGAAGGGGTTTTTTTGAAATTCATCCCCTAAAGGGGTACAATTTGGTTTACCAAACTACTGGAGCTACAGGGTTGAAATTTGGACAGTGCATCCCTATAATGACATGGACATCCACTAAGAGGCGATTACTTAAAATTCATCCCCTAATGGGATGAAATGGGGTTAACCCAAACCTCTGAAGCTGAAGGGCTGAAATTTTGACAGTGCATCCCTATAATCACGTAGAAATGAATGACTCGAAATTCACTTTATTTAATATTCATTTGTGATTGCAAGGCATACAAAAGTGATATAATTGCATTAAAAATGAAAAATAAAAATTTTATTTTTTACATTAGTATTAGGTACCAAAAATGATAAATTATAAAAATTTTCCTATGTTACTAGGTATACATATATAGAGTTTGGTATCAAAAATGATATATTCAAACATTTTTTCCTATGTAACTAAAAGTTCTTCAAAAAAAATATTTTTAATATTTTCGTAGCCATACAAAAGTGATATAATTGCATTAAAAATGAAAAATAAAAATTTTATTTTTTACATTAGTATTAGGTACCAAAAATGATAAATTATAAAAATTTTCCTATGTTACTAGGTTATTATATTTGCCTCTAACTATAGCGTACCTTGAGCATATATGTTGTGACCCGAAAGATGGTGAACTATACCTGATCAGGTTGAAGTCAGGGGAATCCCTGATGGAAGACCGAAACAGTTCTGACGTGCAAATCGATTGTCAGAATTGGGTATAGGGGCGAAAGACCGATCGAACCATCTAGTAGCTGGTTCCCTCCGAAGTTTCCCTCAGGATAGCTGGTGCATTTAAATATTATATAAAATAATCTTATCTGGTAAAGCGAATGATTAGAGGCATTAGGGCCGAAACGACCTTAACCTATTCTCAAACTTTAAATGGGTAAGAACCTAACCTTTCTTGATATGAAGGTTCAGGTTATGATATATTGTGCCCAGTGGGCCACTTTTGGTAAGCAGAACTGGCGCTGTGGGATGAACCAAACGTGATGTTACGGTGCCCAAATTGACAACTCATACTGATACCATGAAAGTCGTTGCTTGCTTAAAACAGCAGGACGGTGGACATGGAAGTCGTAATCCGCTAAGGAGTGTGTAACAACTCACCTGCCGAAGCAACTAGCCCTTAAAATGGATGGCGCTCAAGTTGTATACCTATACATCACCGCTAAAGCATATGATTTATAAATTTTATAATTTATAAATTTTGAAGCTTTAGTGAGTAGGAGGGTACAATGGTGTGCATAGAAGTGTTTGGCGTAAGCCTGCATGGAGCCGCCATTGGTACAGATCTTGGTGGTAGTAGCAAATAATCGAATGAGACCTTGGAGGACTGAAGTGGAGAAGGGTTTCGTGTGAACAGTGGTTGATCACGAGTTAGTCGGTCCTAAGTTCAAGGCGAAAGCCGAAAATATTTTAAGTTTTAATTTTTTTATTATAAAATTTTTAATAATACTTATATATTTTGAACGAAAGGGAATACGGTTCCAATTCCGTAACCTGTTGAGTATACGTTTGTTATTAAATATGGGCTTTCATGCTCATCCTGGTAACAGAAACAACCATAAAGAAGCCGTCGAGAGATATCGAAAGAGTTTTCTTTTCTGTTTTATAGTCGTACTACCATGGAAGTCTTTCGAAGAGAGATATGGTAGATGGGCTAGAAGAGCATGGCATTTACTGCTGTGTCGATATTTTCTCCTCGGACCTTGAAAATTTATGGTGGGGTCACGCAAAGTTCTTAACAGGCCGTACCGATATCCGCAGCTGGTCTCCAAGGTGAAGAGTCTCTAGTCGATAGAATAATGTAGGTAAGGGAAGTCGGCAAATTAGATCCGTAACTTCGGGATAAGGATTGGCTCTGAAGATTGAGATAGTCGGGCTTGATTGGGAAACAATAATATGGTTTATGTACTCGTTCTGGGTAAATAGGATTTTTACATTTTTTTTATAAAAATTGTATTTATCTGTTCCCCGGATAGCAGCCTACGTAACCAATTGTGGAACTTTCTTGCTAATAATTTATAAAGGTTTTTTTTTTCTAAAGAAGAATTTTTTTATAAATTTATAACGGCTATCAATTAACAATCAATTCAGAACTGGCACGGACTTGGGGAATCCGACTGTCTAATTAAAACAAAGCATTGTGATGGCCCTAACGGGTGTTGACACAATGTGATTTCTGCCCAGTGCTCTGAATGTCAAAGTGAAGAAATTCAAGTAAGCGCGGGTAAACGGCGGGAGTAACTATGACTCTCTTACGAGTTTTCGTTGAGTGCAGACGTGTTTTATCGGAGCTCCAACTTAAATTCGAGATCGGAATAGTGTTCGCCAGTTTTACCCGCAAAGGTGCAACGACGCTTAATAATTTTATTGTTACGCGTTGTGCTCGAATCTAGCAATAGACTTTTAATTCGAAAGTCCTGATCACCTGTGGAGGCTACCATACCGAAGCAAGTGTGAAGGTACTTTGGTCATCTTTGATTGACCAGACGGTTTTCTATCATCAAGTCGGTTTCGCCGCGATAGATCCGCCTATATATATATATATTTTTTCCAAATATTTCAATAACCTGTGATACGTGTAACATCACATTGGCAGCTAACAAGTCATTTCGAGGAATTCTCTTTGAGAGTTTGCAATCAGAAACAGCTGTTTTACGGGATTCGTTACGGAAGTCTACTGTCAGTGGGCGGCTACTTAAAAGAGAGATAACGCTAAACATCAAAGGCGTGATAGAAGTGGCGTGTAGGAACACATCAATATACAACAGGCTGGTAAGCAAATAGCATTCTACCATGTCAGCGCCACCAGTAGAGTTTGAGTGTGTATGTGGTAACACATACGCAACGCAGGCGGGACTCAAGCAGCATCAAAGGAGACATTGTCGTGGGGTAGCGGCAGCTTCTGAGACTACGCACACGTGTTCGCTGTGTACTAACACATACCAAACATACCCAGGTCTCCAACAGCATATAAAATTAACTCACACAGAAGAATATAATCGCAGGCTCCAGGAAGAAGCTAGAGGAGCCAGAAAGCTGTGGACAGAAGATGAAGTGAATGCTGTGGCGGAAGCCGAAGCGACGTACGAAGGAGAAGACTTACTCCGGCATCTATGCAACATTTCTTCAGGAAGAACTTTGGACGCAATTCGTGGCCGAAGGAAACAGGCTTCATATAAACAGAAGGTTGCATACTTTAAGGAAATCAGAAACAGAAATGAGATTCAACTAGAGTCAGCAGACGTCATCAGATATACATAACAACGAAATTCGTCGAGCTTTGATGGATATCCCAACAGCAACTAATGACGACGGGATTTCATCCAATATTAAAAACGTCATTTTAGGATCTAATAGAGAGGACGCAACGCGAGCTTTAGATAATTTATGCCAACACCTCAAGAGTGTAGTGACCGCGTAAACTTAATTACCAAGTTTACGCAAAGTCACACAACAACCTCCCACACGATAAAGGCGATCGGGACGGAACACTTCATCGATCACCGAACTTAAAGTTCAGTGATCTTACCGTTCTCCGTTCCGTTCCCCCATCGTGTTTGTCGACTAGCCAATTTCCGGCATCTTCCTTTCGACACTCTGGTATCCTCTACTGGTGACGAAAGTGCTTTACGAGACAAGTGTGACGTAGACTCAAATAAATTAAATAAATAAAACCCAAACAATAAATAATAAATAAATATATGCACCCCATATATACATATAATATTTAAATTATAAGTGAACTAACTTAAATAAGTGCAATTATAATAAAAACAAATAAAAGTGAATCTATTGTTTTCTTTAATTGCCGTCCACCGCATGGTGCAGCGAGAAAAAGTTCTTTATACGATTTTTTTAACTAGTGGCCAACTAAGCCACTAAATTGGTGACTCCGGCGCGCACGCGCATTACAATTAAAATAATCATTGTGAAACCTAGCCTAATGCCAATGGATGATTTGCTTTGATAAATTTGGATTATCTCTGGAGAAGGAAAAGAAACCAGTTCATCGGAAAAAAAACACCGCTATTTCGCTGTTCGGAAATTCAATTCATATCGAGCACAACAAAGGACAACAGATAATTGATTTTAAAATATATATTTGGATTTTAATAAAATCGCCGAGATTTTATTTCTTCTTTTTAATTTAAACTATCCAATTATTTAATTTACATATGCATGCATATATTCTAAACTATATTATTTTTTTTATATACATACATTTAACATAGTTTATATATACCTACATATATTCTCATATATAAATATACATTTTTTTTGCTCCATCTTTAATTTCTAAATATTTAATAAATTTAAAACGATTTACGCTTAATACAAGTGCGAATTGTATGCGCAATTTATACAGCATTTACATGCAATATATTGTTCTTCTTGGTACTTAATACTCTCAATTCAATAGAAGTGCGATTTTTTTTGTATTTTATTTTTGCTGGTTTATTGTTTACATTTAGAGATCTTTCTACATTCTTTGATATTTTTTTTTATTAAATATATATCACAATCGAAATTTTAAACATATTTTAACGTTATCTAAATATAAGTACATTAGCATACTTACATAGATACATACGCATATATATATTTGTTATTTGTTTTAATTTGAGATTCGCGGTTTCACTCCGTATACATATATTAGGTTTTTTATTTTGGGTTCGTGGTTTCACTCCGTATACATATATTAGTTTTTTTTTTTATTTTGGGTTCGTGGTCTCACTCCATATACATATATTTTATTTAAAATCGTATCAACATGTCCAGAACGGAAGAAAACGTTATGGAGCACGACGCTACAAACAGTGAGGAGCCAAAACCCGGAACTTCGGGAGTCGACGGTATTAAAGTGTCGAAACTCGACATCCCCAAGTTCTGGGTCCACCAGCCCGCCTCCTGGTTTTACCAGGCAGAAATTATGTTTCACTTGGCGGGCTGCAAGTCTGATAAACAAAAGGTTTATAATGTTATGGCCGCATTGCCGGAAGAGGCGGTAACGGCAATGCGGCTTAGCACCGTGGATTATGCTACTTCCTCATACGAGGCATAAAACAGCATCTGCTCGAGAAATATGGCACTTCCGAGAAGCGCCGTCTCGAGCAGTTGCTGTCAGTGCAAGAGCCTGGAGATCGGAAACCTTCCGAGTTTCTCCAGGCTCTGAAGGCACTAGCTGGCGGGTCATCGGCGGTCAACGATGATCTGATCCGGAACCTGTGGGAGCGGAGGCTTCCACAGGCCATCCAGATCACGTTGGCCACCTCCGCTGACCAAACACTAGCCGGGCTGGCTGCAACGGCGGACAAAGTATGGGAGGTGCTTCCACACGGAGGCGCCTCATACGCTTCCGCCGTCCGCGCAACACCTGCCACAGCGGAACCCACATTGGTGGCGCTGCAAAGCGCCATCAATAAACTGACGGCCCGGCTAAATAAGCTTGACCGCAACCCGCGGAAGCCGAGCAGCCGAACACCTGCCAATCGACAGGGCGGCCCTCGACAGCCCTCGGCCAATCGGCCACAAGGGGCCAATCAAGCCAGGGGTAGCCTTTGCTATTTCCACTACCGTTACGGTAGTGAGGCACGCACCTGCAAGGCCCCCTGCAGTTTCGGTGGTGGCCAAGCCAAACCGGCGAAGAAAAAGGCCACCACCCATAAAAAAAACTAAAGTTGGGGATCGATGCGAGCGAGCATATAACCGGCCGCTCATATCGTTTATTCGTCAGAGACACCAACAATCGGATGGACTTTCTGATTGATTCGGGCTCTGACGTTTCAATTGTTCCCGCCAAGGCGTTCCCGGCCCATAACGGTAGCCCGAACGTCCTTCTGTACGCGGCCAACGGATCACTGATCCGAACTTTCGGCACAAAGTTGCTTGAACTGGAACTCGGCTTACGCCGATGATATGTTTACAACTTTATAATAGCCGACACCACAAAAGCCATTATCGGGGCGGACTTCTTAACGAAGTTCAAATTGTCCGTCGATTTTGAATATCGGCATTTAGTCGACAAGCGCACGAAGTTTCGAATTAACGTGTGCGCCACAGTCGACTACAACCCCGAAACATTTCCATGCCGAGTTATTGGCATATACAAAGAGCTATTAACGAAGTACGCTTCGTTAACAAAACCGCCCCATTTTAACCTTCCGGTTAAACACAATGTGCAACACCACATTGTAACTAAAGGGCAATTACCATTTGTCACCGCTCGGCGACTCCATCCGGAGAAACTGAAGGTGGCAAAGTTAGAGTTCGACCATATGGTCCAATTGGGGATTTGTCGACCTTCGTCGTCCCCCGCAGCATCTCCGCTTCATCTGGTCCCTAAACGGGACTCACATGATTGGAGGCCATGCGGCGACTACCGTCGCCTTAACGCTGTCACTGTGCCGGATAGATATCACAGGCCTGCAAAAAACGGTTTTTTTTTTCTTTTCAATTTAATAGTCGTATTTTAAGTTTTTTTTTCGCGCTGAATCCGAATCCGTTGGCCAAATTGCCCTATCACGTCAGGATTTTGAGCAATCCTAACCTAAAAGTGCCAAAAAGCGTGTTTTTTGCACTTTTGCGCGTTAAATATCTCAAAACTATGGAATGATAGGGCAAATCTGACAACGGGATCGTTTTCAGCATGCCAAAATCTATAGAAAAGCATGTCGGAAGCGTGAAATTTGACAACACTTTTTTTGTAATACTGAAAAGAAAAACTTCTTGGCGCGAAATCGACGATTTTTATTAAGACATGTTATCATCGTTGCACCTCGTTTTTCGGGGGCTCGTTTTTTAAGTATTTTTTCGCGCTGAATCCGAATCCGTTGGCCAAATTGCCCTATCACGTCAGGATTTTGAGCAATCCTAACCTAAAAGTGCCAAAAAGCGTGTTCGCTTTTTGGCACTTTTAGGTTAGGATTGCTCAAAATCCTGACGTGATAGGGCAATTTGGCCAACGGATTCGGATTCAGCGCGAAAAAATACTTAAAATACGAGCCCCCGAAAAACGAGGTGCAACGATGATAACGTGTCTTAATAAAAATCGTCGATTTCGCGCCAAGAAGTTTTTCTTTTCAGTATTACAAAAAAAGTGTTGTCAAATTTCACGCTTCCGACATGCTTTTCTATAGATTTTGGCATGCTGAAAACGATCCCGTTGTCAGATTTGCCCTATCATTCCATAGTTTTGAGATATTTAACGCGCAAAAGTGCAAAAAACACGCTTTTTGGCACTTTTAGGTTAGGATTGCTCAAAATCCTGACGTGATAGGGCAATTTGGCCAACGGATTCGGATTCAGCGCGAAAAAATACTTAAAATACGACTATTAAATTGTCAAGAAAAAAACCTTGCAGGCCTGTGTATCCGATCCCGCATATACAGAATTTCTCCGTGAATCTTCACGGCTGCACAATTTTTTCGAAGGTTGACTTGGTACGTGCATACCATCACATACCAATCGCCCCAGAAGACGTGCATAAGACTGCACTCATTACGCCATTCGGCCTATATGAGTTTACACGTATGCCATTCGGCTTACGAAATGCAGCCCAAACCTTTCAAAGGTTCATAAATGAAGTTACGAGAGATCTCGACTTCGTTTATGTATACTTGGACGATATACTTATCGCCAGTAAAACCGAGGACGAGCATATCGTTCACCTCGAAGAGCTCTTTAAACGCCTCGATAGCTTCGGTTTAACCATTAAGCTAGAGAAATGCGTTTTTGGTGCAACAGAGATTAAGTTTCTAAGCCACCGCATCACAAAGGATGGAATACTTCCATCCTCCGATCGGGTTCAGGCTATCGTTGATCTCGCACCTCCAACTTCTGTCAAATCGATCCAGAAGCTTTTGGGAATGGTGAATTTCTACCACCGATTTATCCCAAAATTGGCTGAACAGTTGGTGCCTATAAACGAGCATTTGAGAGACCTTCTCAACCGCTCACGTGCCAATAAAGTTTTTGACTGGCCAGCAGAATGTCAGGCGGCATTCCTCAAGGTGAAAACCTCGATGGCTGAAGCAACTCTGCTGAACCATCCAATCGAGGATGCAAAATACAGTCTTACGACTGACGCCTCTGATTATGCAATCGGAGGCGTATTGGAACAATTCAACGGTCATCGGTGGCAACCACTAGCTTTTTATTCCAAAAAGCTGTCACCAACAGAACGGAAGTACTCTGCATTCGATCGCGAACTTCTCGCAATCTATGCAGCGATCAAACACTTCCGTTATTTCGTTGAAGGACGCAATTTCGTGGTCTATACTGATCACAAACCACTGGTTCGCGCCCTTCACACAAAGACCGAACGATCCCCTCGACAGACCAGACATTTGGGTCTAATCTCTCAGTTTACCACAGACATCAGACATGTGTCTGGTAAACAAAACGTTGTCGCCGACTACTTGTCGCGCTCACTAGCAACCGACAACGTCGACTCGGTCACCTTCGACCTGCCTACACTAGCTCAGGCTCAACAAGGTGACACAGAGTTGAAGTCTCTACAAGAGCACCCCAGCAATGGCTCACGGGTAAAACTAATTCTCACGCCAATACCATTTACCGCCCATCAGGTGTGGTGTGAAACTAGTACAGGCATTCCAAGGCCTTACATACCCACTTCCTTACGCAGACTAGCGTTCAACTCCGAACATAATCTTTCCCATCCTGGTATTCGCGCTACAAGACGAGCCGTTACCAATAAATACTTCTGGCCATCGATCAATAAAGACTGCAATGAGTGGTCTCGATCATGCCTAGGTTGCCAAAAGTCCAAAGTTTCACGACATACCAAATCTCCATTTGAAGCTTTCAAGCTTCCAAATAATAGATTTGACCATATCCATATGGATATAGTGGGACCCCTACCCCCATCTCGTGGATACTCTTATATCTTAACGATAGTCGATAGATTCACGCAATGGCCTGAAGCATACCCAATTCGGGATATCTCAGCTTCAACAGTGGCAAAGAAATTCGTCACTGAATTTGTCCCAAGATTCGGCGTACCACTCGAGATCACAACCGATCAAGGTACGCAATTCGAATCGAAACTGTTCAATGAAGTTGCCAAATTACTCGGCACTCATCGAATCCGGACCACCGCCTACCACCCGCAAGCAAACGGGATGGTTGAACGGTTCCACAGGCAACTAAAAGAAGTTGCCAAATTACTCGGCACTCATCGAATCCGGACCACCGCCTACCACCCGCAAGCAAACGGGATGGTTGAACGGTTCCACAGGCAACTAAAAGCAGCCTTAATGGCAAGGGACAACACTACTCATTGGAGTGAAGACTTGCCCTTTGTCATGTTAGGCATACGCACGGCAATTAAAACCGACTTACAATGCTCACCAGCCGAGCTCGTATACGGTCAGAATCTGAGACTTCCCAATTCGATTTCTATCAATACCGATGAAAATCCAATTGAAGAATCAGAATTCCTCTCTCGCCTTCGTTCTCACATGCAGAACATTAAGGCAATACATCCTCGGCAGCCCGTCCAAAAGGATGTCTACGTGCCAGAAGCCCTGGAGAACGCCGACTACGTTTTCATACGAGTCGACAGAGTTCGAAAACCTTTCGAACCTCCATACGAGGGCCCATATGAAGTGATCAAACGATTACGAAAACACTTCGTCGTCAAATTGAACGGCACAACCAAGTCAATATCCATTGACAGGCTAAAGCCAGCCTTCGGTTGTGATTGCGATGTAGGCGTCTGCTAATAAACAATTTTTCAAAATATATACTCTTAAGGGGTGGATTGTATGAGAAATTTTTTAGTCACATTTCTTTCAAAACTTGAAATTCGGCAGGTAGGTTTCTTACACGAACCAGGTACACCATACCCGAGCGGATTCGATTATAATGAGTTCCAAAGAAAGTAAGAGGTAAGCAAAAACCTTTTTTAGCCTTTCCTTGAGGCGGTGCATCGGTAGCCTGTTAGTGTCCAGATGCACCCATGTACTTCTTGGAATCTATTTTTAGTTTTTGAAGAGTTATGACATTTTGACATTTCGGAAAGAACATTTCATTCATTGTTATATTTCGAGCAGTGGTGATTGTTATGTTATTTGATAACAAATAAATTATCAATTTGCAAAGTGAATATAGTGAAAATTACATAGTGAATATAGTGAAAATTAAGGGTAAGACCTTAAAATATTGCAATTTTTAAAACACATTATATTTAGTTAATAACTGCATTTATTTAGTTGAATATAAGCCAGGGGTATTTTATTGGTTGCACTTTTTCTTAAATATTCCGACTCTATAAAAGTAGAACTGTCATACTACTTAAAGTACTGTGATATTCAAAAGCAGTTCTATTTTCTTCATTTGGTTTCGTTTATTTACAAGTTTGCTGTTTTTATATTTACTTCAACGGAAAATCGGCAAAAATAATTCAATCGTCTTATAGTGAAAATTAAATCACAATGCCACCCAAGAAACATTTGATTGGTAGATCAACCAAAAAGGCTAGACAAATGGCAGGAATTAGAGCGGCTGAGACCTCTGAACAGCGTTGCTCACGTTTGCAAAGCCAGCAAACTAGAGCTTCTACTTCAAGAGCAGCTGAAACCCCTGAAGAGCGCGATGCACGCTTACAATACAAACGTACCAGAGCGTCTACTTCAAGAGCAGCTGAAACACCTGAAGAGCGCGACGCACGTTTGCAAGGCCAACGAACCGCAGCTTCTACTTCAAGAGCAGCTGAAACACCTGAAGAGCGCGATGCACGCTTACAATACAAACGCACCAGAGCTTCTACTTCAAGAGCAGCTGAAACACCTGAAGAGCGCGACGCACGTTTGCAAGGCCAACGAACCGCAGCTTCTACTTCAAGAGCAGCTGAAACACCTGAAGAGCGCGATGCACGCTTACAATACAAACGCACCAGAGCTTCTACTTCAAGAGCAGCTGAAACACCTGAAGACCGCGATGCACGTTTGCAACGCCAACGAACCAGGGTTTCTAATTTGAGAATGAGAAACGATTTGAAGATGGAAGCATTCAATTATAATAAAGATCACGATTACACCATGCACCCTAATGTTAACATTGGTCAAATGGATAAATTGTGCCGACATTGTCACGCCTTAAAATTTGAAAAAGAATCACCTGGAATGTGCTGTTCCAATGGCAAAGTTGTTTTGCCACAGCTGAATAATCCACCTGATCCCCTTCGCGCGTACGTAGATGGAACTTCTCCGTTGTCCAAACATTTTTTACAAAATATTCAACGGTACAACTCTTGCTTCCAAATGACATCGTTTGGTGCAACTAATATTGTTCGTGAAGATGGTTTTATGCCGACATTTAAAATACAAGGACAAGTATACCATAAAGTTGGTTCACTTCTTCCACTTCCCGATGAAGATTCCAAATTTTTACAAGTTTACTTCATGGGCAACAATGAAGCGGAAGTCAATCAACGTTATGCTATTTCTCGAGGAACGAAACGGGAAATCATTTTAAAATTACAAAATTTACTTCACCAACACAACTATTTGGTACGTTTATTCCAAACCGCATTGAATCAAATGCCTTCGGATAACTACCAAATTATCATAAGAGCTGATAAGACGCCAGCTGGTGAACATCAAGGACGGTTCAATGCTCCAGTAATCAATGAAGTAGCAATTGTTATGGTTGGAGCAGAACAGTGCGATCATCGCGATATTGTTATCCGCAGACGAGATGAAAATTTACAACGAATTGCTGAAACACACAGATCATACGATGCGCTCCAATACCCGCTACTATTTTGGCAAGGTGAAGACGGTTACCATTTTAATGTGATGCAAATTGACCCTATTACAAAGGCAGAGACAACAAAAAAGGTGTCTTCTATGGATTTTTATGCATATCGTATCATGATTAGAGACGGAGAATCCAACCACATCTTGAAGTGCGGTGCGCTTTTCAATCAATTCATCGTTGATATGTTTGCGAAAATCGAAGCTGAACGGCTTCTTTTCCTTCGTTTAAATCAAAGAAAACTTCGGGCCGAAGAGAATATTCACTTACGTGATGCCATTGCGAATGATGGCCGCGTAGCTAACATTGGACAAAATGTAATACTTCCAGCTACTTACACAGGCAGCCCACGGCACATGCACGAATACGCACAAGATGCCATGACGTATGTCCGAAAACATGGCCGTCCCGATCTTTTCATCACATGCACATGTAACCCGAATTGGAAAGAAATCACAGATTTACTGTTAACATGTCAAACATCGATTCATCGACATGATCTTATAGCCAGAGTTTTCAAGCAAAAGCTTATGCGTCTTATGGATCTCATCATGAAAAATCACATATATGGTGAAGTACGCTGCTGGATGTATTCCATTGAGTGGCAAAAAAGAGGTCTGCCACACGCTCACATTTTGATTTGGTTGAAGGAAAAAATTGTTCCAACGCAAATCGATAATATTATATCTGCTGAGCTCCCCCATCAGCAAGAGGATCCAATACTTTTTGAAGTTATTAAAAAAAATAATATTCACGGGCCATGTGGAGCATTAAATCGCAATTCACCTTGCATGAAAGACGGAAAATGCACCAAAAAATATCCACGTCAAATGCATCAAGAAACACAAACTGGTGACGACGGATATCCACAGTACAGACGACGAAAACCAGAAGATGGTGGCCACACAGCCACAATTAAAATCAATAATGTGGACGTTGTCATCGATAACAGATGGGTGGTTCCTTACACACCTTTACTGTCGAAAATATTCAAAGCACACATCAATGTGGAGTTTTGCAGTTCTGTCAAATCAATTAAGTACTTATGCAAATATGTACACAAAGGCAGCGATATGGCTGTTTTTGAAGTTTCTAATCCCAATGAACCTAGCGATGAAATTAAACGATTTGAAATGGGACGTTACATCAGCAGTAACGAAGCTGTTTGGCGAATTCTCGGTTTTACCATTCACGAGCGCCATCCCACTGTTGTTCATCTCAGTGTTCACTTAGAAAACGGCCAACGAGTCTACTTTACGGAAACAAACGCCCAACAGCGAGCTGCACACCCACCAAATACAACGTTGACTGCCTTTTTCCGTTTGTGCCAAACAGATGAATTTGCGAAAACGTTGCTGTACCATGAAGTTCCCAAGTATTATACTTGGAACACATCAAAAAAGGAGTTTCAACGAAGAAAGCAAGGTGCATTTGTTCCTGATCACACCGGTGTACGTGCTTCTGATGCATTGGGACGTGTGTATACTGTTCATCCTAACAATGCTGAATGTTTTTATTTACGAATGCTGCTGCACGAAGTCAGAGGACCAACATCATTTCAAGCAATCAAAACCATTGATGGTTATGTATGTGAGACATTCAGACAGGCATGTAATATACTGGGATTACTTGAAAATGATCAACATTGGGATACCACGTTAACAGAAGCATCTGTTGCATGTTCACCGCAACTAATTCGGACTTTATTTGCAATAATTTTGACAACATGCGCGCCTTCGGATCCAAAATATCTGTGGGAAAAACATAAGGAAAGCCTCAGTGAAGATATACTACGACAAACGCGCAGAACGAATCCTGACATAGATATTCAATATTCGAATGAAATTTTCAATCAAGCGCTCATATTACTTGAGGATAACTGCATATCCATTAACAACAAAATTCTTTGTCAGCTTGGTTTATCTGCACCGATACGGGACCGAAACGATGTTCAAGACAGAGAGGTTTTACGTGAACGCCAATATGACGTTGAACAGCTGCGAGTTTTCGTTGACGCTCACGAAAGATTGTTGACTGATGACCAAAGAGTTGCATACAATACAGTTATGCAGTATGTTGCAAAAGACGAAGGTGGAATTATTTTCCTTGATGCATCAGGAGGTACTGGAAAGACATTTCTGTTGAATTTGATACTCGCCGAAATTCGAAAGAAGAATGAGATCGCACTTGCTGTGGCATCATCGGCAGCCACGCTACTCGATGGAGGACGTACAGCACACTCAGCATTCAAGCTACCATTAAAATTGAACCATGCTGAAAATGTTACTTGCAACTTGAGCAAGTGCTCCGGAATGGCAACAGTTTTAAAAACATGCAAACTAATTATTTGGGATGAATGTACCATGGTACATAAGAAAGCACTGGAAGCACTTGATCGTACTCTGCGAGATTTTAGAGAAAATCAACAACCAATGGGGGGAGCTCTCATACTGCTGGCAGGTGATTTCCGGCAAACTTTGCCAGTCATACCAAAATCAACACCCGCTGATGAGCTCAATGCTTGCCTGAAAGCCTCACCGTTTTGGAGAAATGTGAAAAAAATCACATTATCCACAAATATGCGTGTGCATTTACTTCAAGATGTTACTGCACAAATATTTGCCAAACAACTTTTGGATATTGGCGACGGCAAGTTTCCCATTGATCCATTGACAAATGAGATATCGTTTCCATCAAACTTTTGCAAAATTCAGTCATCGATTGAAGATGTTGAAAAGATGGTTTTCCCGAACCTTTCGCGCAACTATAAGAATCACGATTGGCTTCACGAAAGAGCGATCCTAGCTCCAAATAACCATGACGTCAACAAAGTAAATGATCGTATTCAACTGCGAACTCCTGGTCAGCCAACAAAATACAGATCGATTGACAGAGTTGTAGATGAAGATCAAGTTGTCAACTATCCCATTGAGTTTCTAAATTCATTGGAGCCATCTGGAATGCCACCGCACATACTATCCTTGAAAGTTGGTTCACCAATAATGTTACTTCGAAATTTAGATCCGCCGAGATTGTGCAACGGAACCAGACTTGCTATTAAAAAACGCTTTTTGGCACTTTTAGGTTAGGATTGCTCAAAATCCTGACGTGATAGGGCAATTTGGCCAACGGATTCGGATTCAGCGCGAAAAAATACTTAAAATACGAGCCCCCGAAAAACGAGGTGCAACGATGATAACGTGTCTTAATAAAAATCGTCGATTTCGCGCCAAGAAGTTTTTCTTTTCAGTATTACAAAAAAAGTGTTGTCAAATTTCACGCTTCCGACATGCTTTTCTATAGATTTTGGCATGCTGAAAACGATCCCGTTGTCAGATTTGCCCTATCATTCCATAGTTTTGAGATATTTAACGCGCAAAAGTGCAAAAAACACGCTTTTTGGCACTTTTAGGTTAGGATTGCTCAAAATCCTGACGTGATAGGGCAATTTGGCCAACGGATTCGGATTCAGCGCGAAAAAATACTTAAAATACGACTATTAAATTGTCAAGAAAAAAACCTTGCAGGCCTGTGTATCCGATCCCGCATATACAGAATTTCTCCGTGAATCTTCACGGCTGCACAATTTTTTCGAAGGTTGACTTGGTACGTGCATACCATCACATACCAATCGCCCCAGAAGACGTGCATAAGACTGCACTCATTACGCCATTCGGCCTATATGAGTTTACACGTATGCCATTCGGCTTACGAAATGCAGCCCAAACCTTTCAAAGGTTCATAAATGAAGTTACGAGAGATCTCGACTTCGTTTATGTATACTTGGACGATATACTTATCGCCAGTAAAACCGCTCTTTAAACGCCTCGATAGCTTCGGTTTAACCATTAAGCTAGAGAAATGCGTTTTTGGTGCAACAGAGATTAAGTTTCTAAGCCACCGCATCACAAAGGATGGAATACTTCCATCCTCCGATCGGGTTCAGGCTATCGTTGATCTCGCACCTCCAACTTCTGTCAAATCGATCCAGAAGCTTTTGGGAATGGTGAATTTCTACCACCGATTTATCCCAAAATTGGCTGAACAGTTGGTGCCTATAAACGAGCATTTGAGAGACCTTCTCAACCGCTCACGTGCCAATAAAGTTTTTGACTGGCCAGCAGAATGTCAGGCGGCATTCCTCAAGGTGAAAACCTCGATGGCTGAAGCAACTCTGCTGAACCATCCAATCGAGGATGCAAAATACAGTCTTACGACTGACGCCTCTGATTATGCAATCGGAGGCGTATTGGAACAATTCAACGGTCATCGGTGGCAACCACTAGCTTTTTATTCCAAAAAGCTGTCACCAACAGAACGGAAGTACTCTGCATTCGATCGCGAACTTCTCGCAATCTATGCAGCGATCAAACACTTCCGTTATTTCGTTGAAGGACGCAATTTCGTGGTCTATACTGATCACAAACCACTGGTTCGCGCCCTTCACACAAAGACCGAACGATCCCCTCGACAGACCAGACATTTGGGTCTAATCTCTCAGTTTACCACAGACATCAGACATGTGTCTGGTAAACAAAACGTTGTCGCCGACTACTTGTCGCGCTCACTAGCAACCGACAACGTCGACTCGGTCACCTTCGACCTGCCTACACTAGCTCAGGCTCAACAAGGTGACACAGAGTTGAAGTCTCTACAAGAGCACCCCAGCAATGGCTCACGGGTAAAACTAATTCTCACGCCAATACCATTTACCGCCCATCAGGTGTGGTGTGAAACTAGTACAGGCATTCCAAGGCCTTACATACCCACTTCCTTACGCAGACTAGCGTTCAACTCCGAACATAATCTTTCCCATCCTGGTATTCGCGCTACAAGACGAGCCGTTACCAATAAATACTTCTGGCCATCGATCAATAAAGACTGCAATGAGTGGTCTCGATCATGCCTAGGTTGCCAAAAGTCCAAAGTTTCACGACATACCAAATCTCCATTTGAAGCTTTCAAGCTTCCAAATAATAGATTTGACCATATCCATATGGATATAGTGGGACCCCTACCCCCATCTCGTGGATACTCTTATATCTTAACGATAGTCGATAGATTCACGCAATGGCCTGAAGCATACCCAATTCGGGATATCTCAGCTTCAACAGTGGCAAAGAAATTCGTCACTGAATTTGTCCCAAGATTCGGCGTACCACTCGAGATCACAACCGATCAAGGTACGCAATTCGAATCGAAACTGTTCAATGAAGTTGCCAAATTACTCGGCACTCATCGAATCCGGACCACCGCCTACCACCCGCAAGCAAACGGGATGGTTGAACGGTTCCACAGGCAACTAAAAGAAGTTGCCAAATTACTCGGCACTCATCGAATCCGGACCACCGCCTACCACCCGCAAGCAAACGGGATGGTTGAACGGTTCCACAGGCAACTAAAAGCAGCCTTAATGGCAAGGGACAACACTACTCATTGGAGTGAAGACTTGCCCTTTGTCATGTTAGGCATACGCACGGCAATTAAAACCGACTTACAATGCTCACCAGCCGAGCTCGTATACGGTCAGAATCTGAGACTTCCCAATTCGATTTCTATCAATACCGATGAAAATCCAATTGAAGAATCAGAATTCCTCTCTCGCCTTCGTTCTCACATGCAGAACATTAAGGCAATACATCCTCGGCAGCCCGTCCAAAAGGATGTCTACGTGCCAGAAGCCCTGGAGAACGCCGACTACGTTTTCATACGAGTCGACAGAGTTCGAAAACCTTTCGAACCTCCATACGAGGGCCCATATGAAGTGATCAAACGATTACGAAAACACTTCGTCGTCAAATTGAACGGCACAACCAAGTCAATATCCATTGACAGGCTAAAGCCAGCCTTCGGTTGTGATTGCGATGTAGGCGTCTGCTAATAAACAATTTTTCAAAATATATACTCTTAAGGGGTGGATTGTATGAGAAATTTTTTAGTCACATTTCTTTCAAAACTTGAAATTCGGCAGGTAGGTTTCTTACACGAACCAGGTACACCATACCCGAGCGGATTCGATTATAATGAGTTCCAAAGAAAGTAAGAGGTAAGCAAAAACCTTTTTTAGCCTTTCCTTGAGGCGGTGCATCGGTAGCCTGTTAGTGTCCAGATGCACCCATGTACTTCTTGGAATCTATTTTTAGTTTTTGAAGAGTTATGACATTTTGACATTTCGGAAAGAACATTTCATTCATTGTTATATTTCGAGCAGTGGTGATTGTTATGTTATTTGATAACAAATAAATTATCAATTTGCAAAGTGAATATAGTGAAAATTACATAGTGAATATAGTGAAAATTAAGGGTAAGACCTTAAAATATTGCAATTTTTAAAACACATTATATTTAGTTAATAACTGCATTTATTTAGTTGAATATAAGCCAGGGGTATTTTATTGGTTGCACTTTTTCTTAAATATTCCGACTCTATAAAAGTAGAACTGTCATACTACTTAAAGTACTGTGATATTCAAAAGCAGTTCTATTTTCTTCATTTGGTTTCGTTTATTTACAAGTTTGCTGTTTTTATATTTACTTCAACGGAAAATCGGCAAAAATAATTCAATCGTCTTATAGTGAAAATTAAATCACAATGCCACCCAAGAAACATTTGATTGGTAGATCAACCAAAAAGGCTAGACAAATGGCAGGAATTAGAGCGGCTGAGACCTCTGAACAGCGTTGCTCACGTTTGCAAAGCCAGCAAACTAGAGCTTCTACTTCAAGAGCAGCTGAAACCCCTGAAGAGCGCGATGCACGCTTACAATACAAACGTACCAGAGCGTCTACTTCAAGAGCAGCTGAAACACCTGAAGAGCGCGACGCACGTTTGCAAGGCCAACGAACCGCAGCTTCTACTTCAAGAGCAGCTGAAACACCTGAAGAGCGCGATGCACGCTTACAATACAAACGCACCAGAGCTTCTACTTCAAGAGCAGCTGAAACACCTGAAGAGCGCGACGCACGTTTGCAAGGCCAACGAACCGCAGCTTCTACTTCAAGAGCAGCTGAAACACCTGAAGAGCGCGATGCACGCTTACAATACAAACGCACCAGAGCTTCTACTTCAAGAGCAGCTGAAACACCTGAAGACCGCGATGCACGTTTGCAACGCCAACGAACCAGGGTTTCTAATTTGAGAATGAGAAACGATTTGAAGATGGAAGCATTCAATTATAATAAAGATCACGATTACACCATGCACCCTAATGTTAACATTGGTCAAATGGATAAATTGTGCCGACATTGTCACGCCTTAAAATTTGAAAAAGAATCACCTGGAATGTGCTGTTCCAATGGCAAAGTTGTTTTGCCACAGCTGAATAATCCACCTGATCCCCTTCGCGCGTACGTAGATGGAACTTCTCCGTTGTCCAAACATTTTTTACAAAATATTCAACGGTACAACTCTTGCTTCCAAATGACATCGTTTGGTGCAACTAATATTGTTCGTGAAGATGGTTTTATGCCGACATTTAAAATACAAGGACAAGTATACCATAAAGTTGGTTCACTTCTTCCACTTCCCGATGAAGATTCCAAATTTTTACAAGTTTACTTCATGGGCAACAATGAAGCGGAAGTCAATCAACGTTATGCTATTTCTCGAGGAACGAAACGGGAAATCATTTTAAAATTACAAAATTTACTTCACCAACACAACTATTTGGTACGTTTATTCCAAACCGCATTGAATCAAATGCCTTCGGATAACTACCAAATTATCATAAGAGCTGATAAGACGCCAGCTGGTGAACATCAAGGACGGTTCAATGCTCCAGTAATCAATGAAGTAGCAATTGTTATGGTTGGAGCAGAACAGTGCGATCATCGCGATATTGTTATCCGCAGACGAGATGAAAATTTACAACGAATTGCTGAAACACACAGATCATACGATGCGCTCCAATACCCGCTACTATTTTGGCAAGGTGAAGACGGTTACCATTTTAATGTGATGCAAATTGACCCTATTACAAAGGCAGAGACAACAAAAAAGGTGTCTTCTATGGATTTTTATGCATATCGTATCATGATTAGAGACGGAGAATCCAACCACATCTTGAAGTGCGGTGCGCTTTTCAATCAATTCATCGTTGATATGTTTGCGAAAATCGAAGCTGAACGGCTTCTTTTCCTTCGTTTAAATCAAAGAAAACTTCGGGCCGAAGAGAATATTCACTTACGTGATGCCATTGCGAATGATGGCCGCGTAGCTAACATTGGACAAAATGTAATACTTCCAGCTACTTACACAGGCAGCCCACGGCACATGCACGAATACGCACAAGATGCCATGACGTATGTCCGAAAACATGGCCGTCCCGATCTTTTCATCACATGCACATGTAACCCGAATTGGAAAGAAATCACAGATTTACTGTTAACATGTCAAACATCGATTCATCGACATGATCTTATAGCCAGAGTTTTCAAGCAAAAGCTTATGCGTCTTATGGATCTCATCATGAAAAATCACATATATGGTGAAGTACGCTGCTGGATGTATTCCATTGAGTGGCAAAAAAGAGGTCTGCCACACGCTCACATTTTGATTTGGTTGAAGGAAAAAATTGTTCCAACGCAAATCGATAATATTATATCTGCTGAGCTCCCCCATCAGCAAGAGGATCCAATACTTTTTGAAGTTATTAAAAAAAATAATATTCACGGGCCATGTGGAGCATTAAATCGCAATTCACCTTGCATGAAAGACGGAAAATGCACCAAAAAATATCCACGTCAAATGCATCAAGAAACACAAACTGGTGACGACGGATATCCACAGTACAGACGACGAAAACCAGAAGATGGTGGCCACACAGCCACAATTAAAATCAATAATGTGGACGTTGTCATCGATAACAGATGGGTGGTTCCTTACACACCTTTACTGTCGAAAATATTCAAAGCACACATCAATGTGGAGTTTTGCAGTTCTGTCAAATCAATTAAGTACTTATGCAAATATGTACACAAAGGCAGCGATATGGCTGTTTTTGAAGTTTCTAATCCCAATGAACCTAGCGATGAAATTAAACGATTTGAAATGGGACGTTACATCAGCAGTAACGAAGCTGTTTGGCGAATTCTCGGTTTTACCATTCACGAGCGCCATCCCACTGTTGTTCATCTCAGTGTTCACTTAGAAAACGGCCAACGAGTCTACTTTACGGAAACAAACGCCCAACAGCGAGCTGCACACCCACCAAATACAACGTTGACTGCCTTTTTCCGTTTGTGCCAAACAGATGAATTTGCGAAAACGTTGCTGTACCATGAAGTTCCCAAGTATTATACTTGGAACACATCAAAAAAGGAGTTTCAACGAAGAAAGCAAGGTGCATTTGTTCCTGATCACACCGGTGTACGTGCTTCTGATGCATTGGGACGTGTGTATACTGTTCATCCTAACAATGCTGAATGTTTTTATTTACGAATGCTGCTGCACGAAGTCAGAGGACCAACATCATTTCAAGCAATCAAAACCATTGATGGTTATGTATGTGAGACATTCAGACAGGCATGTAATATACTGGGATTACTTGAAAATGATCAACATTGGGATACCACGTTAACAGAAGCATCTGTTGCATGTTCACCGCAACTAATTCGGACTTTATTTGCAATAATTTTGACAACATGCGCGCCTTCGGATCCAAAATATCTGTGGGAAAAACATAAGGAAAGCCTCAGTGAAGATATACTACGACAAACGCGCAGAACGAATCCTGACATAGATATTCAATATTCGAATGAAATTTTCAATCAAGCGCTCATATTACTTGAGGATAACTGCATATCCATTAACAACAAAATTCTTTGTCAGCTTGGTTTATCTGCACCGATACGGGACCGAAACGATGTTCAAGACAGAGAGGTTTTACGTGAACGCCAATATGACGTTGAACAGCTGCGAGTTTTCGTTGACGCTCACGAAAGATTGTTGACTGATGACCAAAGAGTTGCATACAATACAGTTATGCAGTATGTTGCAAAAGACGAAGGTGGAATTATTTTCCTTGATGCATCAGGAGGTACTGGAAAGACATTTCTGTTGAATTTGATACTCGCCGAAATTCGAAAGAAGAATGAGATCGCACTTGCTGTGGCATCATCGGCAGCCACGCTACTCGATGGAGGACGTACAGCACACTCAGCATTCAAGCTACCATTAAAATTGAACCATGCTGAAAATGTTACTTGCAACTTGAGCAAGTGCTCCGGAATGGCAACAGTTTTAAAAACATGCAAACTAATTATTTGGGATGAATGTACCATGGTACATAAGAAAGCACTGGAAGCACTTGATCGTACTCTGCGAGATTTTAGAGAAAATCAACAACCAATGGGGGGAGCTCTCATACTGCTGGCAGGTGATTTCCGGCAAACTTTGCCAGTCATACCAAAATCAACACCCGCTGATGAGCTCAATGCTTGCCTGAAAGCCTCACCGTTTTGGAGAAATGTGAAAAAAATCACATTATCCACAAATATGCGTGTGCATTTACTTCAAGATGTTACTGCACAAATATTTGCCAAACAACTTTTGGATATTGGCGACGGCAAGTTTCCCATTGATCCATTGACAAATGAGATATCGTTTCCATCAAACTTTTGCAAAATTCAGTCATCGATTGAAGATGTTGAAAAGATGGTTTTCCCGAACCTTTCGCGCAACTATAAGAATCACGATTGGCTTCACGAAAGAGCGATCCTAGCTCCAAATAACCATGACGTCAACAAAGTAAATGATCGTATTCAACTGCGAACTCCTGGTCAGCCAACAAAATACAGATCGATTGACAGAGTTGTAGATGAAGATCAAGTTGTCAACTATCCCATTGAGTTTCTAAATTCATTGGAGCCATCTGGAATGCCACCGCACATACTATCCTTGAAAGTTGGTTCACCAATAATGTTACTTCGAAATTTAGATCCGCCGAGATTGTGCAACGGAACCAGACTTGCTATTAAAAAACGCTTTTTGGCACTTTTAGGTTAGGATTGCTCAAAATCCTGACGTGATAGGGCAATTTGGCCAACGGATTCGGATTCAGCGCGAAAAAATACTTAAAATACGAGCCCCCGAAAAACGAGGTGCAACGATGATAACGTGTCTTAATAAAAATCGTCGATTTCGCGCCAAGAAGTTTTTCTTTTCAGTATTACAAAAAAAGTGTTGTCAAATTTCACGCTTCCGACATGCTTTTCTATAGATTTTGGCATGCTGAAAACGATCCCGTTGTCAGATTTGCCCTATCATTCCATAGTTTTGAGATATTTAACGCGCAAAAGTGCAAAAAACACGCTTTTTGGCACTTTTAGGTTAGGATTGCTCAAAATCCTGACGTGATAGGGCAATTTGGCCAACGGATTCGGATTCAGCGCGAAAAAATACTTAAAATACGACTATTAAATTGTCAAGAAAAAAACCTTGCAGGCCTGTGTATCCGATCCCGCATATACAGAATTTCTCCGTGAATCTTCACGGCTGCACAATTTTTTCGAAGGTTGACTTGGTACGTGCATACCATCACATACCAATCGCCCCAGAAGACGTGCATAAGACTGCACTCATTACGCCATTCGGCCTATATGAGTTTACACGTATGCCATTCGGCTTACGAAATGCAGCCCAAACCTTTCAAAGGTTCATAAATGAAGTTACGAGAGATCTCGACTTCGTTTATGTATACTTGGACGATATACTTATCGCCAGTAAAACCGAGGACGAGCATATCGTTCACCTCGAAGAGCTCTTTAAACGCCTCGATAGCTTCGGTTTAACCATTAAGCTAGAGAAATGCGTTTTTGGTGCAATAGAGATTAAGTTTCTAAGCCACCGCATCACAAAGGATGGAATACTTCCATCCTCCGATCGGGTTCAGGCTATCGTTGATCTCGCACCTCCAACTTCTGTCAAATCGATCCAGAAGCTTTTGGGAATGGTGAATTTCTACCACCGATTTATCCCAAAATTGGCTGAACAGTTGGTGCCTATAAACGAGCATTTGAGAGACCTTCTCAACCGCTCACGTGCCAATAAAGTTTTTGACTGGCCAGCAGAATGTCAGGCGGCATTCCTCAAGGTGAAAACCTCGATGGCTGAAGCAACTCTGCTGAACCATCCAATCGAGGATGCAAAATACAGTCTTACGACTGACGCCTCTGATTATGCAATCGGAGGCGTATTGGAACAATTCAACGGTCATCGGTGGCAACCACTAGCTTTTTATTCCAAAAAGCTGTCACCAACAGAACGGAAGTACTCTGCATTCGATCGCGAACTTCTCGCAATCTATGCAGCGATCAAACACTTCCGTTATTTCGTTGAAGGACGCAATTTCGTGGTCTATACTGATCACAAACCACTGGTTCGCGCCCTTCACACAAAGACCGAACGATCCCCTCGACAGACCAGACATTTGGGTCTAATCTCTCAGTTTACCACAGACATCAGACATGTGTCTGGTAAACAAAACGTTGTCGCCGACTACTTGTCGCGCTCACTAGCAACCGACAACGTCGACTCGGTCACCTTCGACCTGCCTACACTAGCTCAGGCTCAACAAGGTGACACAGAGTTGAAGTCTCTACAAGAGCACCCCAGCAATGGCTCACGGGTAAAACTAATTCTCACGCCAATACCATTTACCGCCCATCAGGTGTGGTGTGAAACTAGTACAGGCATTCCAAGGCCTTACATACCCACTTCCTTACGCAGACTAGCGTTCAACTCCGAACATAATCTTTCCCATCCTGGTATTCGCGCTACAAGACGAGCCGTTACCAATAAATACTTCTGGCCATCGATCAATAAAGACTGCAATGAGTGGTCTCGATCATGCCTAGGTTGCCAAAAGTCCAAAGTTTCACGACATACCAAATCTCCATTTGAAGCTTTCAAGCTTCCAAATAATAGATTTGACCATATCCATATGGATATAGTGGGACCCCTACCCCCATCTCGTGGATACTCTTATATCTTAACGATAGTCGATAGATTCACGCAATGGCCTGAAGCATACCCAATTCGGGATATCTCAGCTTCAACAGTGGCAAAGAAATTCGTCACTGAATTTGTCCCAAGATTCGGCGTACCACTCGAGATCACAACCGATCAAGGTACGCAATTCGAATCGAAACTGTTCAATGAAGTTGCCAAATTACTCGGCACTCATCGAATCCGGACCACCGCCTACCACCCGCAAGCAAACGGGATGGTTGAACGGTTCCACAGGCAACTAAAAGCAGCCTTAATGGCAAGGGACAACACTACTCATTGGAGTGAAGACTTGCCCTTTGTCATGTTAGGCATACGCACGGCAATTAAAACCGACTTACAATGCTCACCAGCCGAGCTCGTATACGGTCAGAATCTGAGACTTCCCAATTCGATTTCTATCAATACCGATGAAAATCCAATTGAAGAATCAGAATTCCTCTCTCGCCTTCGTTCTCACATGCAGAACATTAAGGCAATACATCCTCGGCAGCCCGTCCAAAAGGATGTCTACGTGCCAGAAGCCCTGGAGAACGCCGACTACGTTTTCATACGAGTCGACAGAGTTCGAAAACCTTTCGAACCTCCATACGAGGGCCCATATGAAGTGATCAAACGATTACGAAAACACTTCGTCGTCAAATTGAACGGCACAACCAAGTCAATATCCATTGACAGGCTAAAGCCAGCCTTCGGTTGTGATTGCGACAACGAAGCTAAGCCGTCTAAAGCGGTAACATTTCGTTAACGCTACGCTGGGGGGGGGAGTATGTAGTGACCGCGTAAACTTAATTACCAAGTTTACGCAAAGTCACACAACAACCTCCCACACGATAAAGGCGATCGGGACGGAACACTTCATCGATCACCGAACTTAAAGTTCAGTGAT
>OX465286.1:24980751-24995751 GCA_949987705.1 Thereva unica | reverse complement strand
GATAACCAACAGATAGCTGAGAAATTTACTGCGACAAAGGTTTTACCAGGTTCTATTCCAGTGAACATAACGTTCCACGAAAAACTAAACCAAACCAGAGGTACCATCTACTGCCGCTCCATCGCTCATCTTTCCCCCAAAGAAATAATTGACGGCCTTGCTAAATACGACGTCTCTGACGTTAGAATTCATACCAGGAAAGATGGTGATAAAGATATCCCTTCCGGCCTAATTTTCCTTACTTTCAACCGCTTCACACTTCCTGAAAAGATTGAAATTGGGTTCGAGCTGGTAAAAGTTAGGGAATTTTTCCCGAATCCTATGCGCTGTCGCAAGTGCCAACGAATTGGGCACACCACTGTTCGCTGCTCTGGCAATGAATTATGCCCCTCATGTGGCTACCCTCCTCATCAAGGCGATTGCACCAGAATCTTTTGCATTAATTGTGAAGTTGACTCACACACATCCGGTGCAAATGACTGCCCAAAATATATGGAAGCCAAGGAAGTCCTCAAAATTCAAACTAAATACAAGTGGTCCAGGTACGAAGCTAGACAGCGTTACTTCGAGCATTTAAAGCTTACCTCCACTGACCCCAATATTTCATACTCTTCGGCTATTTCAAATGCCACCCTTACAACACCTACTGTATCCAACCTTCAACCCTCTTCCACCCTTTCAACTACCACTGGCAAACCCGCTTCCCTTGTTTTACCTCAAGCCCCTACGAAACCTGCTGCATCCTCGCATAACGCCTTTCAACCCTCCGTTACTCACTCTAAAAACGCACCGACTACAATTCAATCTGCCAACAGTTCACCCATCTTACCCAATAACCACTCTCACTCGCTTACAACTCTCCACACCCAAGCTCCTAGCACATTTTCTAATTTCGTCGAACCTACCTCTCCTATCTCTCCTACAAACTCAACTTCTCAAAATGGTATAGACTCACATAAAATGGAAACTGCCTCTTCTCTATCTGAATCTGATTGCGCTGCCTCCTCCGCACCTACTAAAGCCATACCACGCCAAAAGAAAAAACAACAAACAAAGCGCAAGATCAACCCCAAAGTCCCACTAAAAAATCTACTTGAAAGTATCACCTAAGTGCTTCCGTACTTCGCTCTTACCTCTTCACCTTTAGATTTTCTTTTTTTGCTTTTTCTTCATTTCTTCCTTTTGAATATGATCTCGATAAAAAATCTTATTTGCGTCCAATGGAATATTCGCGGCTTTTACAATAACCTTCCCTATCTTCAAAACTTATTATATCTTTACAAACCGCACATAGTCCTGCTACAAGAAACCAAGTTGTTACTTGGCGAAGGACCAACTCACGTTGGCCACTATAACTGCTATCACTACAATAAGAGCTATCCTAATAGAAAAAGTGGCGTTACCATACTTGTCCACAAATCCATATCCCACACTCACCTAACCCTACGAACAAATCTTGTGACTAACTCTGTCCTTATCCACTCTTGCCCCCCTACGGCCTTTGCCAATGTCTATTTAGAAACTGATCAAAGAGTCTCTCTAACTGACCTCCAAGATCTTTACGATCAACTGCCAAGCACTTTTATTATGGGTGGTGATTTCAACGCCCACAGCCCTTATTGGGGCAGCCCTTCCACGGATACTAGAGGTAAAATAATTGAAGACTTCATGACTATTAATCAGCCCATTGCCCTCCTAAACAACGGTGCTTACACTCATCTATCCACCCACAACACCCTAACATCCATAGACCTTACTTTTAGCACCTCAAACCTATCTCCATTGCTTAGCTGGTCAACTCACGCCAGCCTTGAGGGTAGTGACCACTTTCCCATCATTATACGTTCGAGCCTCTCCCTCGCTGACACAAAGCACGTTTCCTACTTCCTCTTGAAAAAAGCCAAATGGGAGCTTTTCTCCACAAAAGTTACTAATCTGTCGTCAACCTGTCCTGTCTCGAAAAATGTCGATCAAGAAGCGGCTAAGATCAGTAAAATTCTCCGTGGCGCTGCATCCGTCTCCATTCCTGCTAGTCATCCCAAATCCATATCACAACCCAACTGGATGACACGCGAAATCCTTGCTTTAATAAAAACAAAAAACAGATCCTGGCAGCTTTGTCGTCGTCAACCTTCCCTCTCCAATTTTCTGAGGTTTCGTCTGGATTCAGCTATTTTAAAAAGAACAATTAAAAAAGCTAAAAGGGACTCATGGCTTTCCTTTGTGAATTCCATAGACGTCCGCACCAATCTTAAGGAGGCTTGGGCAAAAGTACGTGCGGTTTCCGTTGGTCCATCCTCCAGGCTAATATCGAATGTGCATTCAGGTGGTATAGTTTTTACCAGCCCTTCCGACATTGCCAAAGAGTTTGCCACCGTTTGGTCGAGCTACTCAGCTGACAGTAACTTTACTACTGAACACAGGCAAAGTAAAGCAAATATAGCCTCTGATATGCAGCGATACTCTGGTGACACAGCCGTCACACTTTCTCACCGTATTACCTTTAGCGAATTTAAAAATGCTCTAAATTCCTTCAAAGGTACAACCCCCGCGCTCGATAAGATCTCGTACGAATTAATCAGGAAATCTCCCACTTCTTTCCAATTCCGTCTCCTCAACCTATATAATGGTATCCTTTTGCAAAAATCTTTCCCCCGCGCCTGGAAACACGCGCTTCTTGTCCCTATTCCCAAGGAAGCTTCTACTTCCTTATGCGTCAGTAACTTCCGCCCCATATCCTTGATCTAGTGCCTATCAAAAATTCTAGAAAAAATTCTCTCAAATAGAATAAATGCTATCTTGTGTAACTTCTTCTCCAAGTCCCAACATGCTTATATTCCTCAGAAAGGCACGCATACTCTCCTTCACCTTCTAGACGCTGACGTCTGCGATAGTCTCGCTCGACGAAAGCACACTTCCATCCTGTCCCTTGATCTGACAAAGGCTTACGACCGACTTAGTGCCCCTTTCCTCGCTAACCAACTTGCAAAATTAAAAGTTGATAAAAGTTTCATATTCCTCATCCTCAACTTCCTTAGTCACAGGTCCATCCAAGTACGGGTCAATGGTTTCCTTTCACCCGTTATGCCACTACAGAATGGAACTCCACAAGGCTCTCCGCTTTCATGTGCGCTTTTCAATTTGTACACCATCTCCCTTTGTTCCAGCTTAAATAAAATTAATAATACTTCTTCTTATCTTTATGCTGACAACCTCCTGATTTTCAGCTCAGGTAATCCCATATCAGTTTCAAAAAAGCTAACTGTCGCACTGAAAACAGCACTAAACTGGGCTTCTTCTGCTCAAGCAATATTCTCAAAGGACAAAGCAGATCTACTTCACGTCTGTAGAAAACGGAACTGCACTGTACCCACCATCTCAGTCAAAGATTACCGCATTACCCCCCTTAACCAATTAAAAATTTTAGGCCTAATTTTCTCGAAAAACTTTAAGTGGAACCTGCACATTAAGACAGTGATTAACAAAATAAACAAAATTAACAATTTGGTGAAATGTTTAGCTTCTCGCAAAAACGGCCTGTCAATTGCCCCTCTCTTACACATCTGTAAGTCTCTTATCCTGGGCACTGCTGGTTACTGTCTGTCAATATATGGTAACTCTTCCGCCACCGTTCTCCAACCTCTTCAAACCGCAATCAACAATGTCCTTAGATCAGCTACTGGTGCTCTTCGGTCCACCCCAATTGACTCCTTACTCGTTGAAACAGGTGTCAACCATATTTCTGTGAGATTCCGTAAGGTTCAAGTCAAACTGCTCTCACAACACATCATAAACCCTTCTGCACCTCTGTACCACCGACTCCGCAATTACATCAATACCAACTCTACAAGTCCTTCCGCACTCCGACATTGCATTTCGCTTATAGGCCAACTCAATATTCCCATTCCCGAGCATCCGCTCGTTCCTTGGCATACGGTGCCTCCTTGGTACCCCCTATCAGACCACTTTGTCACGGAAGCCGAGCCCCACAACAAGAAAGATACTCCTTCCACTTTTTACCGCCAACTTCACCAAGAAATATTAGCACGTTTCCCCGACCATACAGCCCTATACACTGATGCCAGTAAGTCCGACCAAAAAGTTGCCTTCGCTGTGGCAAAGGTTATAAATCAAGAGGTGTCCTTGCTGCAATCAGGCCTTCTGGCCCACCACACCTCCTCTCAAGTTGCAGAAATTGTCGCTATCTTCCAAGCAGTCAAAATTCTACAGAACACCCATCTCAACCACCTAATTTTCACCGACTCCTTATCTTCTGTACTGGCCATCAGAAATAGAAACAACAAATGCTATCTTCCGTCTACCATCCGGTGCCTGCTGTCACAAAACAGTCACATAAAAATCTGCTGGATTCCAGG
The DNA here is from genome assembly GCA_949987705.1 of Thereva unica. Taxonomy (NCBI): domain Eukaryota; kingdom Metazoa; phylum Arthropoda; class Insecta; order Diptera; family Therevidae; genus Thereva; species Thereva unica. Next base: position 24,991,375 of record OX465286.1, on the reverse strand, counting down.
ACATGTTGGCATAAAAGGTAACGAAGCCGCGGATAGCTTGGCCAAAAATGTCCCAATCTCCGACAATCGCTCACTTATTGTACCTCCGTCAGAATCATGCTTTCGCCTTTATGCATCTAACGCTCTTCACACGGAAGCACTTTCAAGATGGAATACTTCCTCGTCCTTTTTACATTTTCATACGTCCTCACCAACCCCTGCCCGTTATAATCCAGATCTTCCTAGACATAAGGCACGGATGCTCTGTAGGATCAGACTCGGCCATACATCTTTCTCTCATGGACATCTTTTTACTAAATCCTCTCCCCGCACCTGCAATAGTTGCCCTAATGCACCACTCCTCACAGTCAGACATATTTTAACTGAATGCCTAAAAACTGCAAACTTTTTCGGTGAATATCCTGCACTTTCATCCTTACTAGAACCCGGTCAGAGCCATAATAGCCCTCTTTTTAAACTTCTCAGATTTCTAGACATCACTGACTCAATTTAAGTACCTTTACGTCTCAGCGCCTTTTGGATCCATGGTCCGTGTGCGCTTAATTTGGTCGGTTGTGCCATCAGGCCTTCCTGCCTCTTGAAATAATAATAATAATATATACATAAATAACTTTCATAGCTAACAAAGGTCTAGATATGATGTTATTTATATAAAATAAAGCGATCAATTTTTATAATATAAATTATCAAGTTAGCTGCCAATGCATTTGGCATTGGCAGCTGCACAATTATCTTTTTATAAAGATAAAATATATATTTTAATAATATTGAACTATACCATATAAATAAAGAAGTATATTGAACTATACCATATAAATATATACATAAATAACTTTCATAGCTAGCAAAGGTCTAGATATGATGTTATTTATATAAAATAAAGCGATCAATTTTTATAATATAAATTATCAAGTTAGCTGCCAATGCATTTGGCATTGGCAGCTGCACAATTATCTTTTTATAAAGATAAAATATATATTTTAATAATATTGAACTATACCATATAAATAAAGAAGTATATTGAACTATACCATATAAATATATACATAAATAACTTTCATAGCTAACAAAGGTCTAGATATGATGTTATTTATATAAAATAAAGCGATCAATTTTTATAATATAAATTATCAATAATCTTCATATATATAATGATGATAATGATGATAAAATTGAACTATACTATAACTTTCATGTTTAGTTATGATGTTATTTGTATTAAACATTGTTATTTTTTTTTATAATTATTATAATATAAAGTAGATCATTAATGATCTCTATGTATAATATATATAACAAAAGTAAGACTATATGTCTTAATAAGCATGAGAAGCTTTAATAATATATTATAAAATTGAACTATATGGAACATATTATAATTTTCATAACTAACAAATGTGTAGTTATATTATTATTTGTATTAAAGAAGGTGTTATATAAAAAAATCATCAATGATGATAATATCATACATTTTAAAAATATGTTATGATATTAGTTATGTGTATGTATAATTATACCAAAAATGATAAATTATAAAAATTTTCCTATGTTACTAGGTATATGTATATAGAGTTTGGTATCAAAAATGATATATTCAAACATTTTTTCCTATGTAACTTAAAAGTTCTTAAAAAAAATATTTTTAATATTTTCGTAGCCTTAAGGCATACAAAAGTGATATAATTACATTAAAAATGAAAAATAAAAATTTTATTTTTTACATTAGTATTAGGTACCAAAAATGATAAATTATAAAAATTTTCCTATGTTACTAGGTATACATATACATATATAGAGTTTGGTATCAAAAATGATATATTCAAAGATTTTTTCCTATGTAACTAAAAGTTCTTCAAAAAAAATATTTTTAATATTTTCGTAGCCTTAGGCATACAAAAGTGATATAATTGCATTAAAAATGAAAAATAAAAATTTTATTTTTTACATTAGTATTAGGTACCAAAAATGATAAATTATAAAAATTTTCCTATGTTACTAGGTATATATATAGAGTTTGGTATCAAAAATGATATATTCAAAGATTTTTTCCTATGTAACTAAAAGTTCTTAAAAAAATATTTTTAATATTTTCGTAGCCTTAAGGCATACAAAAGTGATATAATTGCATTAAAAATGAAAAATAAAAATTTTATTTTTTAAATTAGTATTAGGTACCAAAAATGATAAATTATAAAAATTTTCCTATGTTACTCTAGGTATATGGGTGATTGTCATGAAATGGGAGTTTTTGAGATTTGAACAAAAATTTGTGAACAAAAAAAAAGTGCTGAAAAAAAATTTTCTCATGTGTTTTCAACATTATTTTGAAGTACTTTCTGTATATTTCCACATAAATACACACGAGGTATAGACAGTGAGAAGTTTTTATCGAAAAGCCGAAATTATATGGCTTCGGAGGCGACAATTACGGTAGCGACATTTCATCGAAAAATCCGTCGCTTTCATGATCAATGAGGGCAAACAATTTTTCCGAAAATTTGCTTGCTCTACAAATGCAAACAAATATACCGAACCGAGTTAAAAGAGATTTGCAACACATATCACAACGAAAACACACATTACGGAGGCGACAGTTTTTTTTTCTTCGATAATTTTCTTGAGGGTTGCTCTCTTGTTTATAAATTGTTCGCAGTCTAAACGTCCGGCGAGGATAAACATTCATAAAGAAACTTGTGACGATTCGTTTTCACTACTTAGTGCCACTTGACAACCAATTTGTCGTTGCGTGTGCGCTATTCTTATAGTTTTTATTGAAATTTGCAACAAACAACAGTCAGAATGTAAACACTGACATCTAACTAAGCAGGTATCCGCCCGCGTAATACATACCGGTGATCAGTTTCGGAACACTGCTGCTATCGTTTGAGACCCTAGGCGCGCGGCAATAATGCACTGTTTTTCCGTAAACGTAGTCCCGTGACGTAAAAGCGGAAAATGGACAGGTTACGGAGGCGACATTTTCGGTGGTCGAAGGGCCGCCATTTTGTTCAAGAGTGCTTGCCGCGGGAGGCGATGAAGGAGAGAATGTTTTATTACTGGATGGAGATTTTCACCCCAGAAAAAATTTGTTTGAGGCGTTGTAGCTAGAGAACAACGGCCAGCCAGCCACTACCCCCATTTCATGACAATCACCCATATATATAGAGTTTGGTATCAAAAATGATATATTCAAACATTTTTTCCTATGTAACTAAAAGTTCTTAAAAAAAATATTTTTAATATTTTCGTAGCCTTAAGGCATACAAAAGTGATATAATTGCATTAAAAATGAAAAATAAAAATTTTATTTTTTACATTAGTATTAGGTACCAAAAATGATAAATTATAAAAATTTTCCTATGTTACTAGGTATACATATATAGAGTTTGGTATCAAAAATGATATATTCAAACATTTTTTCCTATGTAACTAAAAGTTCTTAAAAAAAATATTTTTAATATTTTCGTAGCCTTAAGGCATACAAAAGTGATATAATTGCATTAAAAATGAAAAATAAAAATTTTATTTTTTACATTAGTATTAGGTACCAAAAATGATAAATTATAAAAATTTTCCTATGTTACTAGGTATACATATATATAGAGTTTGGTATCAAAAATGATATATTCAAACATTTTTTCCTATGTAACTAAAAGTTCTTAAAAAAATATTTTTAATATTTTCGTAGCCTTAAGGCATACAAAAGTGATATAATTGCATTAAAAATGAAAAATAAAAATTTTATTTTTTACATTAGTATTAGGTACCAAAAATGATAAATTATAAAAAATTTCCTATGTTACTAGGTATATATATATAGAGTTTGGTATCAAAAATGATATATTCAAAGATTTTTTGCTATGTAACTAAAAGTTCTTAAAAAAAATATTTTTAATATTTTCGTAGCCTTAAGGCATACAAAAGTGATATAATTGCATTAAAAATGAAAAATAAAAATTTTATTTTTTACATTAGTATTAGGTACCAAAAGTGATAAATTATAAAAATTTTCCTATGTTACTAGGTATATATATAGAGTTTGGTATCAAAAATGATATATTCAAAGATTTTTTCCTATGTAACTAAAAGTTCTTCAAAAAAAATATTTTTAATATTTTCGTAGCCTTAGGCATACAAAAGTGATATAATTGCATTAAAAATGAAAAATAAAAATTTTATTTTTTACATTAGTATTAGGTACCAAAAATGATAAATTATAAAAAATTTCCTATGTTACTAGGTATATATATATAGAGTTTGGTATCAAAAATGATATATTCAAACATTTTTTCCTATGTAACTAAAAGTTCTTAAAAAAAATATTTTTAATATTTTCGTAGCCTTAAGGCATACAAAAGTGATATAATTGCATTAAAAATGAAAAATAAAAATTTTATTTTTTACATTAGTATTAGGTACCAAAAGTGATAAATTATAAAAATTTTCCTATGTTACTAGGTATACATATATAGAGTTTGGTATCAAAAATGATATATTCAAAGATTTTTTCCTATGTAACTAAAAGTTCTTAAAAAAAATATTTTTAATATTTTCGTAGCCTTAAGGCATACAAAAGTGATATAATTACATTAAAAATGAAAAATAAAAATTTTATTTTTTACATTAGTATTAGGTACCAAAAATGATAAATTATAAAAATTTTCCTATGTTACTAGGTATACATATATATAGAGTTTGGTATCAAAAATGATATATTCAAAGATTTTTTCCTATGTAACTAAAAGTTCTTAAAAAAAAATATTTTTAATATTTTCGTAGCCTTAAGGCATACAAAAGTGATATAATTGCATTAAAAATGAAAAATAAAAATTTTATTTTTTACATTAGTATTAGGTACCAAAAGTGATAAATTATAAAAATTTTCCTATACGACTTAGTAAAAAAGTGGTATCAAAAATGGTAAGCCATTTTCCTATGTTTTGAGTATGTACGATATTACGATACATGCGTAAAACCTATTATATATAGATAGGTTAAGCTGAGATGCATATAATTTTCTTTCTTCTTTTCTTTGTGCCCCTTTAATCCCTCATGGGACATAGGGCGGAAACAGTTGCCCTCCAGCGGACTCTGTTTTGCGCGACAGCTCTCAGCTCTGACCAGGATCTCCCAGTTGTTGCGGCCTCTGCTAGTAGGGTCCTCCTCCACGTTGTTCTAGGTCTTCCAACTCGACGGGATCCTTGCGGGTTCCAGTCAAGGGCCTGTTTGGCTAGGTTTTCGTTATCGCGTCGCAAGGTGTGGCCAACCCAATTCCATTTCCTTCGCCTGATTTGGTCGTCTATCCTTTCTTGGCCGGCACGGCGCCATAGCTCTTCATTTGAAATTCTATCTGGCCAGCGGATTTTTAGGATACGACGCAGGCATCTGTTGATGAAGACTTGTAGGCGCCCTGTGATGAATTGGGTGACTTTCCATGTTTCGCAACCGTACAAAAGAACTGCCTTAACGTTGGAGTTGAACAGCCGCAATTTGGTGTTAGTTGAGATCTCCGTTGATCTCCATATGCGGAACAGGCATGCATATGCGCCTCGTGCTTTATTTATTCTGGAACTGACGTCTTCTTCTGTACCGCCATTTTCGGTAATAATGCTACCGAGGTAGCAGAATTTATCTACCAGTTCCACGTCACGGTTATTCAGCGCAGTTCGTTCAAGTGTGTTTGCATTTATCCGCATTTCTTTGGTTTTGTTCGGATTCAGCCTTAAGCCTGCTAGACTACTTTCTGTTGCCAAATTGTTTAACATGTTTTTTAGCTCCTGATGTCTGTGGGCCAGCAAACAGATATCATCCGCGTAGTCGAGGTCCTTAAGGCGGTCTAGCAAACCCCATTGTATGCCGCCTGTTCTATTATCTAGAGCGTCGACAAGGATGTCATTTATTACTATAAGAAATAGTAATGGCGAAAGTAGACATCCTTGTCGTACTCCTGAATTCACCTCGAAGCTGTCGGATAATCTTCCATTATGGAGAACTCTGCATTTGGAATTGTTGTAAAGGGCTTTTATCAATTCTATTATTTTATCAGGCAGTCCACGTCGCCGTAATGCCTGCCATATAAAGCTCCTATTAACCGAGTCGAACGCTTTCTCATAATCTACGAAAGCTAGGTAAAGGGGGGATCGGAATTCAGTAGACTGCTCCACTATGATTCTCAAGGTGTTAATATGGTCTATACATGAGCGGCCCTTCCTGAATCCGGCCTGCTGCCTTCTAAGCGTTCGGTCTACTGCCTCTCTTATCCTTGATAATATAACGTGGGACAAGATTTTACCCACAGTAGATAATAGACAGATGCCTCTCCAGTTGTCGCATATTGTTAGGTCCCCCTTTTTGGGTATTTTGACTATGATACCTTCCGTCCAATCCTCCGGAAAGGTACAGGTGTTCCATGCTATTTCCAGGATTGGCTGAAGCGCATCTGCTATGAGGCTTGAATCGGCTTTCAACAATTCTGCCGGGATGCCATCTTTTCCAGCTGCTTTACCATTGGCCATCGCATGAATTGCGGTTACTATTTCCGTCTTGGATGGGGCCCGGGTGTTGATTCTTATCGGCTGTGCATTGTTGCTGTTTTCCTGAGGTTCCTGTGCAAGTGAACCATTCAGGGCGGCGAAGAAGTAATCTCTCCATCTTTGGAGTTGCTCCTCGTCGCTGCACAGCAGCCTCCCATCCGCACTCTTTACGGCATGCATATAATTTTGGCTATACCAAAAGTGATAAAGGAGTTCAATAACATATAATGTTAGTATATTGTTGATGATGGGTTGATTTTTTGGTGAGATATGAGGTGTTTTGAGGATTTATATATTGAAGAAATATTATATGAGATTTCGATGTTTTTATGATATTCTTATAAAAAAAAATTAGTAGGAGGTTTTTTTTTATAATTATGGTTTTAGCAATAGGTGATATTGCTTACTATAAAAATTACTACATTGTATGACCATGAATTTATAATTAAAGCTTATAATATATGCTTTTTATTATAACTTTCATAAAATGGTCGCAGGTGAAAAATAAAATTTATTTTTATAAAAAATATGCAAATTCTTTAAAAAATGGTGCTTTTGAAAGATATTAGAAAGAAGAATCAAAAAGTTTCTTATTCAAGTGATTTTTTAACAAATCGCTATAGAATGGGTGATGAAAATTATTATTAAATTTTATATAATTATATACTATATATAATAATGAAAGTATATTTACAATTAATTATGATAATACTATTTAATTAGTATTATTTTGTTGTTTTAATATATTAGTACATTGTTATATATATATATATATATATATATATATATATATATATATATATATATATATATATATATATATGAAATAATATAAAAGTGAAATTATATTTACATTATGTACAATAAATGTGCATATAATAATTGTAAATTATTACACATAATTCTGGTTGATCCTGCCAGTAGTTATATGCGTGTCTCAAAGATTAAGCCATGCATGTCTAAGTACACACGAAATTACAGTGAAACCGCAAAAGGCTCATTATATCAGTTATGGTTCCTTAGATCATTAACAGTTACTTGGATAACTGTGGTAATTCTAGAGCTAATACATGCAATATAAACACGGACCATTTGGAACGTGTGCTTTTATTAGGCTAAAACCAAGCGATACATTTTATGTATCGTTATACTGGTTGAACTCTAGATAATTTGCAGATCGTATGGTCTTGAACCGACGACAGATCTTTCAAATGTCTGCCCTATCAACTATTGATGGTAGTATCTTGGACTACCATGGTTGCAACGGGTAACGGGGAATCAGGGTTCGATTCCGGAGAGGGAGCCTGAGAAACGGCTACCACATCTAAGGAAGGCAGCAGGCGCGTAAATTACCCACTCCCAGCACGGGGAGGTAGTGACGAAAAATAACAATACAGGACTCATATCCGAGGCCCTGTAATTGGAATGAGTACACTTTAAATCCTTTAACAAGGACCTATTGGAGGGCAAGTCTGGTGCCAGCAGCCGCGGTAATTCCAGCTCCAATAGCGTATATTAAAGTTGTTGCGGTTAAAACGTTCGTAGTTGAACTTGTGCTCCATACGGGTAGTACACCTAAATAATTGGTTTGTACCTTACCTTTTTGTTATGCGAGCGTATTATCGGTGGGGTATAATATGCTACTTTTTTGTAACCATATAACTCCTATATAAACCTGCTTCAGTGCTCTTCACCGAGTGTTGTTGTAGGCCGATACAATTACTTTGAACAAATTAGAGTGCTTAAAGCAGGCTCCAAATGCCTGAATATTTTGTGCATGGAATAATGGAATAAGACCTCGGTTCTACTTTCATTGGTTTTAGATCAAGAGGTAATGATTAATAGAAGCAGTTGGGGGCATTAGTATTACGACGCGAGAGGTGAAATTCTTGGACCGTCGTAAGACTAACTTAAGCGAAAGCATTTGCCAAAGATGTTTTCATTAATCAAGAACGAAAGTTAGAGGTTCGAAGGCGATCAGATACCGCCCTAGTTCTAACCATAAACGATGCCAGCTAGCAATTGGGTGTAGCTACTATTATGGCTTTCTCAGTCGCTTCCCGGGAAACCAAAGCTTTTGGGCTCCGGGGGAAGTATGGTTGCAAAGCTGAAACTTAAAGGAATTGACGGAAGGGCACCACCAGGAGTGGAGCCTGCGGCTTAATTTGACTCAACACGGGAAAACTTACCAGGTCCGAACATAAATGAGTAAGACAGATTGATAGCTCTTTCTCGAATCTATGGGTGGTGGTGCATGGCCGTTCTTAGTTCGTGGAGTGATTTGTCTGGTTAATTCCGATAACGAACGAGACTAAAATATATTAAATAAATGCATTCAGGATTATGATGTTTGAAACTTTACATATCCTTCTAACATGAATACAGAAATGTGTAATTGTTTGAATGTGATTATGTAAGTTTAGTCGTACCTGTTTGTTTGTCCCATTAATACGGACACTAGCTTCTTAAATGGACAAATTGCGTCTAGCAATAATGAGATTGAGCAATAACAGGTCTGTGATGCCCTTAGATGTCCTGGGCTGCACGCGCGCTACAATGAAAGTATCAACGTGTATTTCCTAGACCGAGAGGTCCGGGTAAACCGCTGAATCACTTTCATGCTTGGGATTGTGAACTGAAACTGTTCACATGAACCTGGAATTCCCAGTAAGTGCGAGTCATTAACTCGCATTGATTACGTCCCTGCCCTTTGTACACACCGCCCGGTCGCTACTACCGATTGAATTATTTAGTGAGGTCTCCGGACGTGATCACTGTGACGCGCTTTGTGTGTTGCGGATGTTTCGCAAAAGTTGACCGAACTTGAATATTATAATTTAGACATTCGCAGCGAATATTATTGTTAAAAAATATAACTAGAAAAACAAATAATAAGAAATTTATATTTCTACAAAATGCATATGTATTTTGTAAAATGTAGTTTTATTTTCTTATTAATATTTTTATTTTTAAATAAATGGCATTGGTTAGTTTATTTATATATATAAATATATATATATAAAAAAAAGTAATACTCTAAGCGGAGGATCACTTGGCTCATGGTCATGATAAATTATTGACAGATTTTTTATATAACGCTTAAAATACAGTGCTGCATACAAAATTAAGACCACGTTCAATGGCTTTGGCTTGGCTTCATTTTCAACTGTGAAAAAAATTCGTTCCAGTCTTGCGGATTCCAATTCCTGTGGGTGCTATCTTCTATGCTACAAAACTCTTGCTCGAGCAGGTCTGTATGTTAGGATTTTTTTGTCGTGCTCCGATCAAACTATCCTTTTGCGCAAAGGATTCGTCAAATGTGACCAGCAGACTTTTGCGTAATGGAGATCTGCCGAAAGAGCAGGGCTCGATTTTCTTTAACTAACTTGAGGAAAGAACTTCCAACACGTCTTTTCACAATTTTTTTGCGTCCTGAAGTTGTCCTGTTCTGAACGGTCCGACATTCATTGTGTCTTTTGATGGTAGGATGTAACAAGTTTTAATTATTTGATAATTGCAGTGCAATTATAATTTATATTGCAATACTGTATTGTTTTATTTTAATGAAATTATTACAGAAACTAGACACTAGATTTATGTAGCCCAACATATCATTCGAAAGCTGTAGGCATCGGAAGTAAAAGTTTCATGATAAAGTGTAGGTGGTCTTAATTTTGTATGCAGCACTGTATATTATATATGTTATAATAAAATAATGATTTATTTATTATTTTTATTATATGCGTTTATATGATTAACAATGCTATAGATTTAGGATACCTTCGGGACCCGTCTTGAAACACGGACCAAGAAGTCTAACATGTGTGCAAGTCATTGAGTTTATTTAAAACTTAAAGGCGAAATTAACTTAACTGTTATATAAATGGGATTATTATATATATTTTATTTAATTATATAGTCAATCCCGGGGCGTTCTATACAGTTATGCATTTTAATATTTATATATTATATTTGCCTCTAACTATAGCGTACCTTGAGCATATATGTTGTGACCCGAAAGATGGTGAACTATACCTGATCAGGTTGAAGTCAGGGGAAACCCTGATGGAAGACCGAAACAGTTCTGACGT
>OX465286.1:24168044-24360544 GCA_949987705.1 Thereva unica | reverse complement strand
TTGAGCTGACAGTAGCTGCTCGAGACGTTTGGTCTCTGATAGACCATATTTGTCAAGCAACTTTTGTTTCACGTCGTCATATTTTGCCGTCGTTATGTCGGACAATATGTGTGCGACGCTAGAAATTGCCTCTTCAGGCAGGGCCGGAATAATATGAAGCAGGCGTGACTTATCAGAAGTCATGCCTGCTATAGAAAATTGGGCCTCTGCCTGTATAAACCAGGAGACCGGACTTTGGGTCCAAAAACCCGGAAAATTAAATTTCGCCGAAACGGCGTCGACGTTTGACGTGCCTGGTTTCGGCCCTTCCACGGGCATTTCTTCGTCTGCTTGTGGTATATCGCCGGTCCTCGACATTGATTCAGAGTAATATAAACAAGCAATTAATGGAAATGAGAAAAGAAATAATATATAAATATCTATATACAAGTGAAGGAAAATCTCAAAATAAAAAGTAAAAAAAAAAAAATAATTTCAAATATTAAAAAACATATATATAAAAAAATATCAAAATCAAAAGTAAACAAAAATACTTTCAAATAGAAAAAAAAATCAAAAGCAAAGGTAAAAAAAATAATTTCAAATAGAGAAAAAAATCAAAACCAAAATTAAAAAAAATAATTTCAAATACAACAAAAAAATATCAAAATCAAAAGTAAACAAAATACTTTCAAATAGAAAAAAAAAATCAAAAGCAAAGGTAAAAAAAAAATAATTTCAAATAGAAAAAAAATCAAAACCAAAATTAAAAAAAAATTTCAAATACAACAAAAAAAATATCAAAATCAAAAGTAAACAAAATACTTTCAAATAAAAAAAATCAAAAACAAAGGTAAAGAAAAATACTATAATATATTCTACCTCATGTTTGCTTTTGTGCTTGTGGCTGTGCATCTTATTAGTCTCTATTACTAATAATTCTGCTGATCGAGTGCACTTTGAGGGAATGCTACTTAACATCCTTTGTTCCTCAACCTCTGGGCTGAACTTATGCGTTCTGAATGCTAGGAGTTTAAAAAATAAAATGGAGGAGCTGAGATATATGTTTGAACATACGAAAATGCACGTCCTTCTGGTAAGTGAAACTTGGTTGAAACCAGAAATTCCCTCATCCTTTGTTTCATTTCCAAATTTTTCGATGCATCGTAACGATCGCATTGATCGTACCGGTGGTGGTGTTGCCATATATGTAAACTCTTCGCTCTCGTCTAGAGTGGTAGGCAAGTCCAGTGGCTCTCATTTTGAGTTCATAGCTGTCGAAATAAAGTCTGCTGGCGATAGTTGTGTTGTGATCAATGTGTACTGTCCTCCTAATTTATTCAATCCAGATATCGCTGCTGAGTTTTACAATCTTGTCTCTAGCCTTTCTCGCCGCTATGAGAATATAATTGCTGCTGGTGACTTTAATGTTGATTTGTTGAAAGCTAATACACGTGCGAACACCCTCAGACATTTTCTTGAATCTCTGGATTTACATGTTTTAAATCAACTCCCAACTTATCTGCACTGTCTAAACCCGTCCCAACTTGATGTTCTTACTGCTACATCCATTGATTCAGTGTTAAAATTCAATCAAATCTCCCCTCCTAGCTTTCTTGATCATGATATCCTATTCCTCTCCTCTCGTTTTGATTTTCTTCCCTGCTCCGCACCTTCCTCCTTTTCTTATCGTGATTATAGGAATGTTAGTTCTGACCTGCTTTCTGAAGTCGCATCCTCTATGCCCTGGAGTGTTATCTACAACACAACTTCTGTTGACACCAAAGTCGATATCTTGACCTCATTCATTTTATCTGCTTATGATCAATGTGTACCCCTTGTTACAAGAGCACGTAGTCCCTCCTCTCCTTGTCCCTGGCTCTCTCGTGAAGTCCGTGACCTTAAATTTCTCATTCCCGCACATTTCTCCTTAATTGGTAGTCGTTCTTTCTTTGTGCACTCGCTCAGGCTCTGGAATAGTCTTCCTAACTACATCCAAAGAATAGGCACAGTCACAGCATTCAGAAGGCAAGCATCTCTTTTTCTTTCTTCTTCTTCTTTCTAGTATTTCTAAACTTTCTCTTCTTTACTTCCACATATTCTTGTCCTATCTTAGTTAAGTTTTTTATTACTATTTTCATTCTCTCTGTTCTCTTTCCTCTCTATGATCTTTACCTCAAAATATTTTCTTTCTTTTCCCTATTTTCCCCTCTTCTTAGTTTATTAAGTTTAGATTAGTTTATATGTATATTAAAATTTATTTTTATCAATTTATTGTTCTATGTACTCTAAAAGATGTAAGTCTTGTGTACATCCCTATTCAATATGAAATAAATATGAAATATGAAACTCAAACTCAAAAATAATTCAAAATAGAAAAAAATATATTAAAACCAAAAGTAAAAAAAAATAATTTCTAATAGAAAAGGAAAAAAAAAATATCAAAATCAAAGGTATATTATATGAATTATGCAAAATAAGTAAAAACTATTATAATGCACGAAATATTTTATGTATGTATATTTATTTATTTTGTTTTTTTTTCTTATCTGTGCTTTCTTGTTATCCTTGTTGCTGAACGATTGCCCGTTTTGATTGCTGTTCTTCTGTCGATTCTTTTGTTTTCCGCACCAATTACTGTTATTGAAAGAGCATAAATCTTCTTTATTGCCGCTCTAGTTTGTAGTGTGCACCGAAAGATTTAATTTTAACAAAATTAATTCATTAACACAAAAGAAAACCCATAAATAGTTTGACTTTATTCTAAGACTTTATTATTTTGTCTTATTTCTTTATGTTTTTTGTTAAAAGAAATTGTAGTTCCTCAGGATGCTCGTGGATGCACCTTTTATGCACTTTTTTTACAAATGATCGCGTGAAGCGACGTCGTGGTCACCAGTTATTGTGGTTGTTAAATCAAAATCACTTTTTATTAATGTTTTATAAAACTTATTTTTATTATTATAAATAGCGTTATAATTATTTCACTTAATTTATTTTAATTTCTTCACTGATATAATTTTCTACACGGACCGGCTCTATGGTTGTGCGTCAAGCAGGAAAAGTTTCTAGCTCGTTGTGAAAACGGAAGTCTTTTTTGTGTCGGGACGGGATAGATCACCGATCGGTGATCTAGGCGTTTTTATATCGATCGATCTAGCCGATATTTGATCGGTTTCGATTGCAGTGGCTTGTGTGAACTGTGGTTCTGTTCTACACGGCCACTACAGTGGCTTCAGCGGCGCTTTCCTAATGTCGTTCAGTGGATTTGAGAGGTCATATCCATCACAGGTAATTTCTACCTCACTAAACAGGTGGCCTAAGTACTTGAATTTTTCGCCTATTTCTAATTGCGGGATGAATTCATCATTTATCCTGAATCTAGGGGTCGTTTCTACGTATATATTTTTCTTGGAAGGGACAGTCTTGAGGGTTAGAGCCTTACATTTTCGGATGTTGAGATGGAGATTGTGTTTATCAAAGAAAGATATGCAGTGTTTTAGTATCCTCTCCGCATCGTCCTCAGAGCCTGCCATCAGAACTAAATCATCCGCGTAAGCCATACAAGTGGCGTTTGTATCCCCAATTGGAATTCCCGTGAAGGTGGAGTTCAACTGGCAAATCAATTCATCTATCACGCAATTGAACAAGAAAGGAGACAGTGGGTCCCCTTGCTTCACACCCCTATTAATAGGTATTTTCCCCGTGGATTCCATTGAACAGCTGATGATGGTATTGGTGTCTATAAAATTGTTACTGATGATTCGTCTGGTTTTCTCGTCTATTCCTTTTCGTTCAACAGCCCTTGCTATGCTTGCATGTGTTACGGAGTCAAAAGCTTTTTCCAGGTCCAGGCTAATTATCGATAGGGGACGGCCTTTAACCCTGTTGTGTGTTATTAACGTTTTCAATATCGCAAAATTTGCGAAACAGCCATCTATTCTGGTGAAGCCTGTATGGTTGTATTCAAGTTCAATGACCGCTAGCCTTTTTGCAAGGATTCTGTTGAACAGGCGTAGCAGTATCGAAGAGATTGTGATAGGACGCCAGTTAGAGATGTCGGTGGTGTTAGTTGTTGTCTTTGGAATCAAAATTGTCCTGTTCTTCATAGTCGTGGGGATATACTCCAGTAGCAGAATGCAGTTCAGTAGAATGCAGATCTTTATATCGGCAATTTTCTTTAAGTCGCGGAGCGTTAAACCGTCTGGGCCGGCGGTATTAGATTTAATGCGGTCCATCGTGCTCCTGATTTCTTCCATCGAGATTGGAGATCTAATCTCGGTGATCGTATCAGTCTTGTCTTCAATAAGCTCGCTTTCTTCTGCTGGAATTTGTTCAAAGATTGTTCTATAAAATCTTTCAACTTCCTGTATCTGCGGGGTAGAGACTGGTACATTGATGTCATTATTGTCGATTATTTCTTTCGCCAACTGCTTCCCATTTCTTTCGTACATCCATTGGGCGCGACTAAAAAGCATTACCCTTCGCTTTCTGTTGAACCTACATTGGGCTATTGCACTTGCGAGGTTGGAACTGTAGTCTGCTGCGCAATTATGTTTCTTATTCCTAGAATGTTCGTTAATACATCGGGTCACCCAGATGTTAAGGGCTTCTTTGGCTGCAGATGCGTTGCTATTTAATACGCACTCTAGAAGTTCTTCGTCCTCTTGGTCTAGTTTTGTCCAGGCTGAGTAGATGGTCTTTTAGCAATTCGTCTGCCTCTCCTTTGTTATTCCTTGCCCCTTCAGGGCATTCGACTGTAGACGTGATGTTCGCTGCGTTCTTGTTTTTGTAGAAAGCCACCTTATCCTTATACCTTTGTGATTCTTTTATTCCATCCATCGTTCTCTTCGAGATGGAGGTAAGATATTCGATTAGGTTGCTGCCTTCATATTCCGCTTCAGCTCTGGCCATTTCGTTCTCGTCGTCCTCGGTCCAACGGACTTTTGATCCCTTGCTCTCCTCTTTCATTTCTGCATTGTATTCCTTGTTGTGTGCACATTGTAGGTGTCTCATTCCTGCATAGTTCTTGAATACTCTCCCGCATAATTGGCATTTCCGATTGTCAGGGTCGTTGGCTTGCTCACCCCTACAGAAGCGCCTTTGATGCGCCTTTAAATTTTCTCTCGAATCATATGAGGAAATATGAATACACCCAAATCTTCCTTCTTCTTGTTGTGGTGACTGCATAGCGGTATTGCTCGCTTGCAACAAATATTATGGTTAACTCGTACACCACTTATTTCAACGCACTTAGGTCTTGAGCGTATAATCTCTCTTTATCTGCAACCGCACCAAATTCTCAGCAAGATGAACTTAACTATCTTATTCTAACTGGTTTGAAAGATAAAATATTCCTATTACACTATTGAGAATTCTGAAGGAAATCCCGAATATTGCTATTAATATCAATTACCAGAAACTTACAAATTTACGAAATTATACACACTCTAAAGGCTGATTTACAATATTCCGTGATTGCGGTGCGTAGGGATTGCAATACCGGAGGTATTTTTCAATACCGGTATTTCGGTATTGTACCAAAGCGATACCGGGATACCGGTATTAATACCGGTATTATGATAACAATTAAAATATGTTTAAATTAACAAACAATAACAAATAACACAATGCGCACCGAGTGTAAATGTTCGTAAAAAACAATAACAAATGTTTTTATTCAAAATTGAATAAAATTGAGAGAGCTTAGATAAAATTTCATTGTGATTGGATTACATAAACTAAATTTTGCTTAAATCATTGAAAAGCATCAAATTTATAATTCTTTGGCATTAATGCTGAACTTATAGCATAAATTCTAAAATCGAAGCATTAATAGCGAATCTATAGCATTAATGCTAAACTCATAGATAGCATTAATGTGGAACAAAATAAAGAAAATGAAGAAAATAAGAATAAAAGAACACACCAAAACCATTCATTGCACAAGTACTTTAATGTCAAAACACAACAGTTATATTACACAAAAATACACAAATTGTGTAACACAATGGGCGCTTTCAGTAGATGCAGGATGCGTGCGCAATTGACTTATTTATTAGGCTGGTCGTCCACTGGAAGCGTATTCGAGCAGCTACGCGCTTCGGCGACATGAGCGGCTACAGGCGGCTCGGAGATTCGCGGCTACACGCTACAGGGGTCGTCCACTGCAAGCTTTTCATGCTGCTCAGTTTTAAGTGAACTTTAACGTAAAAATATTGTGAAGGAAGAAGAGGATAAACATTTTTCGGAAAATTCTACGTGGATGAGGCGTAGAATCAATAAAAAAAGACGAACATATTGGGTTAGTCCTATTTTAGAAAAGAGGATGTGCCTGTGGGAGTTTCATCATCTACAAGACGAATTAGAGGAAAAATCCCCTTAAATTCTTCGACTATTATCGTATGAACCTCAACACATTCCAATATATTTTGGATGCCGTAGTGCGGAACGTCTCAGTGTGACTCTCAAAATAATCTAAAATGAGCTATACAATTGAAGAATGTGCACGCCCTTTATCTTTATGGCACTGAATTGACTTGCTATTTCTTTTTTGAAGCAAGGTTTCTTTTAAATATATTCCTATTAACTAAACTAGCTGCAACATTCATATCTCAGAAGATGTTTAGTAGTGGTGTTGAAATGGCGCTTTTCAGTTCTGTTCACTAAAAAGAACCATTCAAAAGATCCGTTCATTCGGTTCATTTGGTTCATTGGCCTAACATGGTGAAAACGTCAAAACATGGAGTGCCCTTAAATACAACTACAAATAAACACCTGAATTTCAATTAAATACAAAACACAATTTTTGCTACTAATAAGAATCAATGAATTTCCTATAATAAAATCAAACTTCCAGTCCGATCTTATTGACTTACATACCTTAAGATATCTTATATTTTATTCAAATATATTTAAAGCAATCCTATTTCCGTTAAATTCCCTTTTCGTTAAATTTTCTATAATCCTCCTACACTGAAATAATATATTGAAATTTTTATAATATGTGTAATTAGAACTCTCCCTAAATCTTAAATGTCTTTCATGAAACTTTCTTAACTCTAATCTGCTTTAGAGAAAATTATTTTCTGATTCGAGCGGCTACGCGCGACCAATCCAAATTAATTTGGATTCGCGCGGCACGCTCGACTACGCCTATAGCCGCCCGCTCGAAGTCGCTTGCAGTGGACGTCGTTTATATGAAATTCATTATGTTGGATCTGTCGCGTGTAGCCGCTCATGTAGCCGAATACGCTTCCAGTGGACGACCAGCCTTACTGAAAGCGCCCAATCTTATTTTCATTTATCTGTACGCAAAAAGTGAGCACGCAAAAACACAATTTGTTAATGCTGTCGTCACCAAGACGACTTCGCAGTTTAGTGCAAAAATTATTTGTTGTCGAGACTTTGAATGAAACAAAAACCTGTTTTCTTAAATACCGAAATTTCGGTATTGTCTACTAATACCGGTATTGTAATACCGGAGAAAAATTGGTCCGGTATCCCGGTTTTGGGGATCCCGGAATCCCGGTATTCAATCTCTAGCGGTGCGTCAGCGAGACGAGTTGTCGGACGATACTCGCTATCGCTGGAAACTCGCAGGTAGAATTACAATAATGCGAGTACGAATCTAGTTCACTATGTCAAATTTTATAGTTTTGACACAATATATGTCAAAAGTAACAACATTAATTTTCTATATTTAATTTTTTATATTAATGCAAATAATATCTTTAGATAAGGAAAATGCGTTCTTCAAGAACAACAAAAACCCTTTCTTACGCTACAATAGCTGGTTTTGATTTTATTAAATCAATCATTTTTTCAACATCAGCTTCGCTTATTCTTTGCATTTTTATTTGTATCAAAAATCAACTAAATCTGTCTTTCCGATGACAGAAATAATTATTTAAAATTCAAAATTAAAAAATCTGTCATATGAGACTTGTCATCGCCTCTCGGAGCGTTAAAATTTCAATATTTCCAAATTCTCTCGTCTCGTATTATCGCAAATCACTGCATTGTACATTGCGGCATTTGAACATACGATATGGAAAACGTTTTGACAGTGCGTGCGAGACTCGTCTCGTTGTCGCATCGCACTCTCGCAACATTGTAAATCAGCCTTAAATTCTAGCTGGCTTGAAATTGATTCAAAATATTTACATTAATCCCTAGAAGATTTTGTAGGAATTCCAAAAATTACAAATTAATTCAAAAATTTAAAATTTACGAAATTACAAGAATTAATTACTTAATATTATTAATTATTTAATAAAATTTATTTATTTGAATATCAGTGCAAACGCTTTTATATAAGCCGTGTTTTTTTAATGAACCATATAGTTCTTTCATCGAGTTCATTAAAAAAACGACAAGGGAAATTTCATGTAGCGCCTACTTCGATGCTTAAAAATTTTAAAATTAAACGGAAGTTAAGTGTTATTTTTTGCACTGTTGCACCAAATCCTCGCTAGAAAATAATAAATATGTTTCTAAAAAATCAATTATCTATCTATATAAATATAATTGGAGTGTCTGTCTGTGCTATAGCACTTGTTGCACATGCTGAAATGCGGCCCTGGCTGTATGGTCTTTAATAGTCTGAGCTCCTGTTTCTCCCCTTCACTCAACAAGGTAGCCAACTTTTCTCAGACCCCTACTAACATAACTCCCACCTTTGTCAATACTAAAATGTTAATCAATTATAACAAGGACTGTTGTACTACCATGTTTTTTTTAATTTGTAACGGTGCCTTGTTTGGCTAAATAAATAAATAAGTTAATAAACCGCAGTCTCAAAATACGTAACATACAAAATAAAATCAATTGAAATATAGGATCTTGCATTCGAAGATTCTCTTACGGACAATTATATTGAACTCTATAAGTAAAAGTTCCAAATTATTAAATAACTCACCTGAGCTTTTTCGGGGGGAGGTTCTCTCGCCCTCTTCAGCAGCGGCTCTCTTTACAGCCACAATTTGAAGTGCTTCCTCTTCCTCTGAAGTGTCCTCAGAAGTCTCAACAATTGGAGCAGCCTTCTTTTTAAATACTGGTTTCGCAATTGGATTGTGTCTTTTTTTTATTTGATAGACTAGAGGCTTAGGGAAAGCCCCTTTGTACTGTTCGACAATCTATTTTCTTCGTATAGAATGTCGAACAGCAGATCTAGCCGGAAAATAGAGAGTAGAAAGAGACAGAGAAGTAGGAAGGAGCTGCTACAACCTGGCCGCAATATTTTTATTCCACCTACTTCCAACCATTTCGCGACTCTGGCATAGGGGCATTTGAGAAGAAACATCTCGCTGGAGTGTTATGCCTCCTGAAACGAGTTGAATCTCATCAGCCAACCGATGACATGCGCTTGGTGGAGCGGGGAAGGACTAGCGAAGGCTATGACAGGAGGAATCAGGAATGTAAAGAGGGGAGAAGAAAGAAGGGAAGTTATGTGGATGGAAAAGTGGAAAAGGCGAAGGACCGTGGGGCTGGTCGGGATTCGAGCCCGGGACCTCTGAGAAAGCAGTCAGGCGCCTTACCCCTTGACCATCGAGGCCCCCTTGGTCTGATCTTCTGAATCGTCATTTTCATTGCTTGAGCTGTTGTCTTGTTCGTCTTTTAACGGAGGGAATTTCCTAGGCCCAGTTTTCTTATAATGTGCAAGAATCTCTTCTAACTGAGGAGCTGATGCTGGTAAATTGGGCTGAAAAGAGATAATAAATTTAAAAATAACTGAGTGGCCTAATTTTATATGAAATAAATTTCAAAATGTACATCTCGAGCATGAGGAAACAAATGTCAAGACCACCACGTGTTTACAAGCATGCCGAAAAATAATTAAGGAAAATTATATAGATAATGGCATTTTTTATATAAACTCACGTACCAAATTATGAAATTAACACAAATTTTAAGGTAAATACCACTCGTCAACCGAGTGTTTTTGGTTATCTTTTTACTTACTGCATTACTTCGGCTTTTAAAGACTTTCGCAAGGATTTTACTTTTAATATTCAAATAATTAAACACTAATGCAGATAATAAAAGCTCTTGAGATGCCATTTCTATTATAGATTTTATTTTAAATATTTAAATTCGCGTACAACCGGAATACGAAATATGTGCGCACTAATAGACCCTTGAAAGTATGCAATATGCAATTTAAGAAATTTCCCAAAACCTCGATAGAAACCCCGATGAAGCCTGGGTTTTGAGATTTGTATGGGGAAGACCTATACAGTTCATTAAAAAAAACACGGCTATAGTTTATTCACCAACACAATAACACAGATTGAGAATCGTTCTTTCATTATCGGATTTAAAAATTCTTGCTTACCTTTAGGCCAAATTTTATTAATTCGTTGCTGCGGATTGTGCCTAAACTGAAAATTATTTCTGCTGGTGTTGAAAGCTGCCGTTGTCAAAATTGTTATTAAATTAGGAAATTTCGCGATGCAGTTGATTATCGGAAAATTGTTAAAGCGGAGTAGTAAATTTAGCTGAATAATTGCAAACACTAATGGGCGATTATTTAAGCACATTTAACTGGAATTCCGGTGGCTGAAATTTAATTCTTTGCTGTGGATTGTGTGTGGATTACAAACTGAAACTTGATTCTGCTGGTGGTAAAAGCTGCTGTTGACAACATTTGCTATTTAATTAGCAGATTGCCGCTATGAAAATGTAGAAATTCGATTGATAATTGTTATAATGGAATAGTAAATTTAAATTTAATTAGATACACTTGCACGCACTGCGCGATTATTTAAGCTTTTACAAATGGTTTTCCGGGGGATACGATTTGATTCCTTGCTGTGGAATGTGTCGGATTGTGTCTAAACTGAAGCACTGCTGTTGTCCAAAAATTTGTTGTTTTAATTAACAAATTTCCGCGATAAAAACACCGGTGGTGCTTTTAAAAGTTCATAATATTTATACTGGGATAGCAAATTTTGATTAAAAACACTTGCGAGTACTGATGCGCGTTTATTTAAGCAGATATAAATAGATACCCGGGAGCTCTCAAATGCACATCTGCACGCGATGAAATCCGGTAAGAGAGTCCAGTTACTCCCGCCGTTTACCCGCGCTTACTTGAATTTCTTTACTTTGACATTCAGAGCACTGGGCAGAAATCACATTGTGTCAACACCCGTTAGGGCCATCACAATGCTTTGTTTTAATTAGACAGTCGGATTCCCCAAGTCCGTGCCAGTTCTGAATTGATTGTTAATTGATAGCCGTTATAAATTTATAAAAAAATTCTTCTTTAGAAAAAAAAACCTTTATAAATTATTAGCAAGAAAGTTCCACAATTGGTTACGTAGGTTGCTATCCGGGGAACAGATAAATACAATTTTTATAAAAAAAAATGTAAAAATCCTATTTACCCAGAACGAGTACATAAACCATATTATTGTTTCCCAATCAAGCCCGACTATCTCAATCTTCAGAACCAATCCTTCTCCCGAAGTTACGGATCTAATTTGCCGACTTCCCTTACCTACATTATTATATCGACTAGAGACTCTTCACCTTGGAGACCAGCTGCGGATATCGGTACGGCCTGTTAAGAAATTTGCGTGACCCCACCATAAATTTTCAAGGTCCGAGGAGAAAATATCGACACAGCAGTAAATGCCATCTACCATATCTCTCTTCGAAAGACTTCCATGGTAGTACGACTATAAAACAGAAAAGAAAACTCTTTCGATATCTCTCGACGGCTTCTTTATGGTTGTTTCTGTTACCAGGATGAGCATGAAAGCCCATATTTAATAACAAACGTATACTCAACAGGTTACGGAATTGGAACCGTATTCCCTTTCGTTCAAAATGTATAAGTATTATTAAAAATTTTATAAAAAAAAAATTAAAACTTACCGACTAACTCGTGATCAACCACTGTTCACACGAAACCCTTCTCCACTTCAGTCCTCCAAGGTCTCATTCGATTATTTGCTACTACCACCAAGATCTGTACCAATGGCGGCTCCATGCAGGCTTACGCCAAACACTTCTATGCACACAATTGTACCCTCCTACTCACTAAAGCTTCAAAATTTATAAATTATAAAATTTATAAATCATATGCTTTAGCGGTGATGTACAACTTGAGCGCCATCCATTTTAAGGGCTAGTTGCTTCGGCAGGTGAGTTGTTACACACTCCTTAGCGGATTACGACTTCCATGTCCACCGTCCTGCTGTTTTAAGCAAGCAACGCCTTTCATGGTATCAGTATGA
The DNA here is from genome assembly GCA_949987705.1 of Thereva unica. NCBI lineage: Eukaryota > Metazoa > Arthropoda > Insecta > Diptera > Therevidae > Thereva > Thereva unica. The sequence goes on along the minus strand of OX465286.1, from coordinate 24,348,320 downwards.
GTTGTCAATTTGGGCACCGTAACATCACGTTTGGTTCATCCCACAGCGCCAGTTATGCTTACCAAAAGTAGCCCACTGGGCACAATATATCATAACCTGAACCTTCATATCAAGAAAGGTTAGGTTCTTACCCATTTAAAGTTTGAGAATAGGTTAAGGTCGTTTCGGCCCTAATGCCTCTAATCATTCGCTTTACCAGATAAGATTATTTTATATAATATTTAAATGCACCAGCTATCCTGAAGGAAACTTCGGAGGGAACCAGCTACTAGATGGTTCGATCGGTCTTTCGCCCCTATACCCAATTCTGATAATCGATTTGCACGTCAGAACTGTTTCGGTCTTCCATCAGGGTTTCCCCTGACTGACGAGTTTTACTTCCTCTAAATAATCAAGTTCGGTCAACTTTTGCGAAACATCCGCAACACACAAAGCGCGTCACAGTGATCACGTCCGTAGACCTCACTAAATAATTCAATCGGTAGTAGCGACGGGCGGTGTGTACAAAGGGCAGGGACGTAATCAAAGCGAGTTAATGACTCGCACTTACTGGGAATTCCAGGTTCATGTGAACAGTTTCAGTTCACAATCCCAAGCATGAAAGTGATTCAGCGGTTTACCCGGACCTCTCGGTCTAGGAAATACACGTTGATACTTTCATTGTAGCGCGCGTTCAGCCCAGGACATCTAAGGGCATCACAGACCTGTTATTGCTCAATCTCATTATTGCTAGACGCAATTTGTCCATTTAAGAAGCTAGTGTCCGTATTAATGGGACAAACAAACAGGTACGACTAAACTTACATAATCACATTCAAACAATTACACATTTCTGTATTCATGTTAGAAGGATATGTAAAGTTTCAAACATAATAATCCTGAATGCATCTCTTTAATATATTTGAGTCTCGTTCGTTATCGGAATTAACCAGACAAATCACTCCACGAACTAAGAACGGCCATGCACCACCACCCATAGATTCGAGAAAGAGTTATCAATCTGTCTTACTCATTTATGTTCGGACCTGGTAAGTTTTCCCGTGTTGAGTCAAATTAAGCCGCAGGCTCCACTCCTGGTGGTGCCCTTCCGTCAATTCCTTTAACTTTCAGCTTTGCAACCATACTTCCCCCGGAGCCCAAAAGCTTTGGTTTCCCGGGAAGCGACTGAGAAAGCCATAATAGTAGTTACACCCAATTGCTAGCTGGCATCGTTTATGGTTAGAACTAGGGCGGTATCTGATCGCCTTCGAACCTCTAACTTTCGTTCTTGATTAATGAAAACATCTTTGGCAAATGCTTTCGCTTAAGTTAGTCTTACGACGGTCCAAGAATTTCACCTCTCGCGTCGTAATACTAATGCCCCCAACTGCTTCTATTAATCATTACCTCTTGATCTAAAAACCAATGAAAGTAGAACCAGAGATAACATAATACTCCGTATAAAGATGCGACAGCTAGAACAAAAAACCCGAACGCTTTTCGCATCGGCAGACCTCTGAGATTGCCTCCACCTTAGCAACATGCAACATATTCGAGTTTCTAGCTACACAAGGAAGCGAACGTGGTCATGGTCCGTAGCACAAGACATGCGGTGAGTTTGTGGATAAGGAAGCTAGAATTTTAGGGGGGCAAGGAAAGGAACTGACAACAGAATGTTTCTCGCAACATTGTCATCTTTCAAACATTTACGTCTAGCGCTACATTGAAGGATTTCCCTGATGCTTTGTATTTTAACTATTTCTTAGAACATTCAGTATATTTTTTAATGACTTATAATTTCTCTTGATTTTAAAGGAGGTGGGTTACAGCCCATACCAAATTACCCCAGGCCCGGAGCAAAAGAAAAGTATCTCAGATTATCGGCTATAATGAGTATTGAATTTCTGTATAGTTGTTATATCCCGTAACTGTGGCTAAGGTGTTAATAATGCTATTTCTTTTTATTCGGGCGAAATGACTAATTAACTCTGTATTTTTGTAACGCCATAACATATCTTCATGAATAAGGTATCAGTGTACGCAGAATACTCCCACCTATCTAAAATTGTAAAAGCGACGGTACCACAGTACCAACTTCCAGAGTTATGAGTCGTCAAAGTCAAAATTTTGTTTTTTTTAACAAAAATGTCACCTTCAACCACCTTTTTCTCCAAAATATTCATAGTCAACTAATGTTTTTTTCCTAGAATAAGAAAGCTTGGAGTGTTTCCTATGAATTATGTTCAAAGAATTTTTATGCTAGGGCCTTTACTTTCGAAGTTATAAGCAATTTTAATACTAAAATTGGCGCTAATTTCGTACTTTTTTAGTACTCTTTTTCCTAAGCTTATGTCGAAAAAAACCAAGTGACAATTTGTAACAGCATAATGGCGCGATAAACTATTGGGCGCCATTTATGCGAGGTATTGTCCCCAAGTATGCTTTCCAGTATTAGTCCCTTTAAGGAAAATCTTCCTTCGTAGCCTTCCCAATAAATCAAATACCAAAACTCTAAAACTATGGCTATTTTGTCTTAAAAAAACTGAGAGTTATCTTCCGGCTACGGAATTTAAAAAAACCAAATTTTTTTCAAAAAAAACCAAATCAGACTCTTTTCTCCAACTTTTTCCCAACAAAAAAAAACCCTCACAATCCTTAGTTCATTTTTATTATTTTTTTTTCAATCGTCCAGGCTACTATCGTTTTTCAAAAAAATTCCATTTTCACTTTAGTTGACAATTCGTCAACGCAATCCATGCGTGACAAGGCATCGGGAACCACATTGTGGGTGCCTTTCCGGTGTTCGATCGTAAAGTCGAACCCCTGAAGCTTAAGACTCCACCGGGCTAAACGGCCGTTAAGCTCCTTCTGGCCCATGAGCCATTTTAGACTTGCATGGTCAGTAATGACCGTGAAAGTCTGTCCCTCCACATACGCTCTAAACTTTTTTATACTCAGCACGGCTGCGTAGCATTCGAGCTCAGTAATGGTGTAGTTCCGTTGTGCTCCGTTCAATTTCTTGGACATATAAGCAATCGGATGTTCTCCTCCATCCATGTCCTTTTGAAAGAGCACACTACCTACACCAGTCCTGCTGGCATCGCACTGAATATAAAAAGGCTTAGAAAAATCTGGAGTGACTAAAAGAGGAGCTTTCGTCATCAGCTCTTTCAAGGTCTCGAACGCCTGCTGGGCCTCATCAGTCCAACTAAAAGACTTAGACTTCAAACAATCCGTGATTGGAGAAGCCGCGCTAGCATAATTGGGTATGAAACACTGATACCATCCGGTCATACCCAAGAACCTCCGAGTCTGCTTATGAGACTTCGGAGTCGGGAAGTCCGTGATGGCCGTCACCTTATTAGGGTCGGTTTTCAAAGTCCCATCACCAATTATGAAGCCGAGATACTTCACCTCAGTCACGCAAAATTTGCTCTTAGTTAAATTGATGGTTAACCCTGCACGACGGAGACAGCTGGCCACTTCGTCCAAAAGCTTTAGGTGAGAGTCAAAGTCAGGTGAAACAATGAGCAGGTCGTCCAGATAGACAAAAACGTTTTCACGTAAATGGCCCGGGATGGTCTTATCCATCAAGCGACACATGCGCTGTGGGGCGTTACATAAGCCGAAAGACATCACTGTGAACTGGTACAGTGGACGACCAGGGACAGTAAAAGCTGTCCGCTCACGCGACTTCTTCTCTAGCGGAATTTGCCAGAAAGCGTCTTTAAGGTCTAAGCTCGTGATGAACTTTGTGTCTTGAAGACGACCAAGTAGACCATCAATGTGTGGAAGTGGATAGGCGTCTTTCACAGTGACACTGTTCACCTTGCGAGAGTCAAGGCACAGGCGGACCTTACCTGGTTTACGAACCAACACCACTGGAGAATTCCAGGGACTATTTGATGGCTCAATCACCCCCAGCGACAACATCCTGTCCAACTCACCATACATCAGCTGTTGTACAGCGGGTGAGACCAGATAATGCCTCTGTTTAATAGGAACTGAGTCACCAGTGTCTATGATGTGTTCTTCCAGGTTAGTCTTTCCCAGTCCTAAGACATCGAAAGAAGGAAATCTGGCCTTGACACGTTCCAACCGTTCGCATTGCGCGGACGTTAAGTCGTGCATTTTTGCAGACACGGGTGGAGCGTTGATCTCGCAGACTATTTGGGGAGCGAGGCCGAATAAATTCCAAAAATCCATCCCTAGGTACAATCTCTGGTTGAGACTGGGCACCAACCACATAGATGGTTATATCCCGAGTCCTTCCTCCAAAGGAGATTGGAACCCGAATATAACCGCAAAGTCTCTGTGGAGCCCCGTCAGCAGTCCGCCCTACAGAGCGCAGAGTGTGGACGGTCACTTCGGGATGATTAGCTAGAAATGCTTCGGCGTCTCTTCCTAAACAGCTAACAGTGGCACCACTGTCCAACAAACCAACCACTTCTTCGTTAGCTACGAGGACCTTCGTAAACAGACGAGGATCTGACGAATCCGAGATGAAGGCAGAAACAATTTTCTGCAAACATTGTCGCTTCTCCTTAGCTCGTACTCTAATTTGGGGAGGGGTGCGCTTGGAAGTTAGGGAGTCCGCAAAAGGTGGCTCTGAGAAGATGCGCGAACGAGCGGAGATATATCTCTTCCAACGGGAAAGGAAGGAAAGCTTAACCTTCTCAGAGGGAAAAACAGGAAGAGCATCAGTTGACGTAAAGTCGCTGATGGTAGTCATAGCAGGTGTAGTTGAAGTATAATCAGGGACAACGGGCGAGCTTAGCTCGGGCGCGGACTCCCGTACTGTCTCGCACCCCGGCTCCGGTTTCCCTGGCAGGTGGGGCACACTGGTGTGACGACTCCTGGCTTGCCACACTTGTAGCAAAACAGGCCACGAGTTTCAGACGGGCAGTCCATGAATGGATGACCCGGTTGCTGACAATTCCAACAACGCAAAGGTCGTGGATTCGTCTGGTTCCGACGCGGCGCCGTCATTTCGTCAATCTCTGGTACAGGTACGATTGGGGGTACATGATCAGATGGATGATTTCCCAAATAATCCACCTCGTGTAACTGTCGATCGCCCCGACTTTCTAGTTTTTTTTGTTGCTGCCAGCGTTCAACGCGAACACAGGTCTCACGCCATTGATGCATGCTGGTGAAACTATGTCAAATTACTGCAGACCCCAAAGCGAAATTTAGGTTTCGGACTACTATTCCTATTAAGCCGCTTTCAGACATAGGATGAGACATTCGGTTGTGTAACGACAACAGCTGGGCGGTGAAATCATCAAAAGAAAGATGATGTTGTTTAGTGTCCATCATCTGAAGTATAAGTTCTTCATCCGACTCTCGGCTTCGAAAATATCGAATGAGTTGTGTCTTGACTGTCTCCCAGTCAGGATCCAGAAATTGTCGTCTAACTTGAGACCAGTACCAGTCTGTAGCTCGCCCAGTCAATAACGCGGAGAAATGTCGACATAATTCTGATTGGCAGACTCCATCATCGCGCGCCTTTAGTTCCACCCGGAACAGGAATTCCTCCGCCGACAACAACTTGTCCTCGCCGGAGAACTTTAAGTTCCAGAATGCCACTGGAGACTTGCGGTGCTGGGTACCAGATAAGGAGTATGGCCTGCCGTCTGCAGGTGATGTCACAACCGGTATTGACACATAGTCTCTGTTGAAGCAAGGGTTCCCCGAAACCTCAGCAGGTCGCTGCTGCATTAGAAGGGTATCCAATACTTGTCTTAATTGACCGACTTGCTCTTCAAGAGAAGGAGCTTGTTCATTGGTATTTATTTCATTGCCATGAGCGTCACCGGATCCGCCCGAAAGATCACTACCGACAGGAGTTGGAGTAACTGTTTTACCATTACGAAGTTCCATGTTGGTTAACGATCAAACGAACAGAAGAAACCACAATGCTATAAACCTTGTATCCCAATAAAGCTCAAACTAAGTCAAACCAAAAAGTGAGTAATGTTAGTGTATAAGGATAAAGGTCTAGTAATATTAAATGTGTTGGTATTTAATTCAAAGAGAAAAAAAAATCATTCATGATTCTCAGGATGGTTGAGCTGAGCCATGATTTCCCTCAGGACCCATACGTGTCGATGTCCTCGATGTCACCTGGTGCAGGCTGCGAAGCGCAGTCATCATCAAGAGTCACCCACATCGCCGACACAACTTCAGGACTACTCCCAAAAGAACGAAGAAAGAGATTATAAATTGTATCGCCACGGAAAGGAAACTTCTTCACAAAATAAAAAAATTTTAGGGTCCGCTGTTCAACCACAACCGAGCTAACTTACGGAAATTCAATCCGAAGGGATGCACAGACGGAGAAAAAGGAATCCGGACAAAAACAAAAAAAAATTGAATTTGATACGCTGAATGGACCTTCCGAAGGAACAAGGGGCGCAGTGGCAGGCTGTTACCAAAGACGGTTAAGCCCTTGTCCCAAATTCGAGACCATCAGGAAAAATTTAAAAAGGATCTTGGTCTTGGAACGACGCAGTGTCAGGCGTAACACGCCTGTTAACAAAGACACCGACCAAGAACCAAGACAGGGATGAACCACTACTATCCTTCACGCATGGCCAAGCGAACGCCGCTTGTTAGCAAGCCGTGAAGGTCAGCATGGTTCGAAGCTAATACCAAACCGAAGAAGTTACCGCCGAAGAGAACGGGTAGGCCTAAAAGCGAAAACAACAAAAAAATTCACTTAGAATTTGGAGAAAGGTGCTGAGACACAATAAAAGAATCAGACGCGGACTAAGGCTTCGCGGCACTACCTTAGTCCTAGCGAGCATTCGTGGTGAACCATACTTGAACCCAGAAATAAAAAAAATCTCAAAGTGGCCGTGAAAGCACAAGTGGTACAAAAAACCAAAAAAAAAATTCAGCTTCAAAATCCGTGTAGGACATTAACGGGCTTTAACAGTCTCGTTGGGCGCCATTTATGTAACAGCATAATGGCGCGATAAACTATTGGGCGCCATTTATGCGAGGTATTGTCCCTTCAGCCGGAAGCCCGGAAAAGCCTGGCCAAAAGCATAATACCATACATAAAAAAATATATCGGAACTCCTTATCCTCCCTAAACGCCGATCCTACTGTTAGGGGGACATGCCGTCGGCCACACGGAGTTCTCTGGCTGCTCGCCGGGTGGGTCGTGGGGTGTGTGGCCGGGCCTTACCGCGGATGGTTCACCACTTACCTGTGTTACGATACAAAATCTCAACTCTTCACATCCTTAACTGGATAGCCCCAGAATTATACCGTCGTCATCCATTCCCGTAATCGTTCATGACACTAAGTATCATTAACCAGCATGAGAAGGCACCACCTATGGATCCTGAAAGATAATCAACCCCCACTCAACCATCCCAAAAAAATACTCAATTGTAGTCCGACATTATAATTACTTTATATTTATTCCAGATACTTGACGACCAACAATAATGGATGACACAAAAATTGCAACCCAAAATCAAAATGAAATGATAATTATTTCTTACAAGAATTCGCTAGATATCAACAAAAAAGCCTCAATTGATGACAAAAATATTCAAACCGAATCAAAAAGATAGGACAATTATAGTTTTCACAAATTCCGTAGTTATTAATTACATAGCCCTCGTCGTTCTGGTACCAGCACGTCGTCGGTGTACAAAAAAATTACATATATATTTATACAATATAGGATAATCAAAACTATTTATAAAAAAATTCAAGCAATTATGAGTATAGTGCAATTGAAAATTAACATTATTAGAAACCAAACGTGATTAAAGATATTTAAGATGATGGAGAAACAAATAAAAAGGTTATTTAGTAGTGTCAAAGTTTTAGAAATTGAATGTAATGTTTACTAACGGTATTTAAAAAATAATGGTAATATTTTTTTTTCTTTTTGAAACGTCTAAGATTAATAAACCAAAACTGGAGTCGACCTCTCTTGGACTCCCCGACCGAAACCGTACACTGGCTGGGAAAAAGATTAGCAGCATAAGATTAGCAGCATTTATTCCAGTAGTCAGTTGAGACGAGAGCTTCCCCCACTACGGAACGGCGGGCTCGCAGTAAATATATATAATTGATAAATTTCCCAGCGATAATTCTTCTTATAATAAAGTTTGAGTCTTATTCGATGTCCTTGTATCTGACCTGGTCTTAGCAATAAAAGTACAACCATGCAGGCCACTTATTCGGCATCGACGTACATCAGGAATAGGATTATACACTCTGATATAGCAAGGTAATTAGGTATCCAAACGGTATGTTATTCGAAGTTAAAGCTTCTACATCATCATTATGTAATTTGCTGGAGGTCCTTCTAATGTCAATCGGGTTATTCTTGAAAAGCCATGCTGTGATCAAATGACCATAGAGCAAATTTTGGAACACACATGATATTCCACCACGGATTGTTTTTTTTTTCTTTTTTTTTCAGCAAATGAAGAAAATTTACTTACAAGTAATTGTTCTTGATTATAGACCCACCATGCAGCTACAATCGCACTCTTTCGGCCTCCTTAACAAAGATTTAAACGACGTGTCTTCCCACGTGTAGCTCCTTTTTCTGATTCCCAAGAGCACGTGTAAAAAACCAATATACCCTCGGTTACTAAATCTGCACTTCCCAAAATTGTTAAATATTTTTTTTTTTTTTATTTGGCCGCTCCTTCCTCGAACTGTTCCAAGTATGCTTTCCAGTATTAGTCCCTTTAAGGAAAATCTTCCTTCGTAGCCTTCCCAATAAATCAAATACCAAAACTCTAAAACTATGGCTATTTTGTCTTAAAAAAACTGAGAGTTATCTTCCGGCTACGGAATTTAAAAAAACTAAATTTTTTTCAAAAAAAACCAAATCAGACTCTTTTCTCCAACTTTTTCCCAACAAAAAAAAACCCTCACAATCCTTAGTTCATTTTTATTATTTTTTTTTCAATCGTCCAGGCTACTATCGTTTTTCAAAAAAAATTCCATTTTCATTTTAGACAGTGCTTTGAATCCAGTAATTTTCAGGCAATTTGCAGGAAAAAAAACCCGACCGTTACAAATTTTCAAGTCAAAATTGCTTACAATTTGCCCAGTTTTAGCATTTAAATTGCTTATAACTTCGAAAGTAAAGGTCGTAGCATAAAATTCTTTTGAACTTTATTCATAGGAAACACTCCAAGCTTTCTTATTCTGGTAAAAAAACATTAGTTGAATATGAATATTTTGGAGAAAAAGGTGGTTGAAGGTGACATTTTTGTTAAAAAAACAAAATTTTGACTTTGACGACTCATAACTCTGTAAGTTGGTACTGTGGTACCGTCGCTTTGACAATTTTAGATAGGTGGGAGTATTCTGCGTACACTGATACCTTATTCATGAAGATATGTTATGGCGTTACAAAAATACAGGGTTAATTAGTCATTTCGCCCGAATAAAAAGAAATAGCATTATTAACACCTTAGCCACAGTTACGGGATATAACAACTATACAGAAATTCAATACTCATTATAGCCGATAATCTGAGATACTTTTCTTTTGCGCCGGGCCTGGGGCAATTTTGACCCACCTCGTTTATTGCTGGAAACTGAAGACAATAGTTGCAAGAGGACGTATGTATAATAAAGTGCCCTTGTTCGCTGACTTTTACGTTTTTCCAATCACAAACTTTGTTTATATCCTGTACATATCCGGCGTTGTATGTTATCTTGTATTTTGGAGGTGCTATCATGTAATAACTAAATAAATTAACACATTACTGGATCTCGGCGGCACTCCTTGGGATATTACCCCCTTTTTTATTCCTGAAGTTTTTCGTTTTTCTTTTTATTACAAACTCTATATTTCCTCAAGAAACCAGAATATCGTCTGCGGTTTAACATACTTTTTTTCATCTTCCAAACATTGTTTGCAGAAAATATTTGCGGGCTCAATATTTAATTGTTGATAAGGGGACTCTAAAACGGATAAATCCTGTAATTGCAAGTCCGAGATTAAATTCCTTCTTTCATACGTTTGCCCTGAAAAATTTACTGTAGCCTTTCCTCATTTTCATTAATTGAAGAGTTTACAAATTTCAAGGAAGGTATTGAGCCTATATTTAATTTCGTTTTACCAAAACAACTACTACCGCAATGTTTTGAGCAGACGTACGTATTTTTTATTGTGGACGGGGATGTTAATTTACAAGCATTTATGAAAAGGACTTGTCCCATATTTTGGAAATCGAAAGAATTTCAGATTTGGCTCAGCATGTTTATGCGCTTTGCCACTTTGGATGATGCAAACAACTCCCCAGGGTGTGCGACTTTTTTGCATTTTTTACAAAAAACTGTGGCCAAAAATCTACGCCCACAACATACCTACAACAAAAGACCTACTTAAAGCCAAAATCCAACATTTAAAGGCAAAAGCGAAAATTCTATAGATAAAATAAAATATAGAATAATTTCCTAAATTCGTTTGTAAAATCATTCTAATTATACCGAAATAGCAGAAAATAAAAAAAATTCGAAAAACCGTAACCAAAAAAACCTCAACCAAGTACCTATTTTAAAAATATCGCAAACAAATTTAAAATCAAGAGAAATTATAAGTCATTAAAAAATATACTGAATGTTCTAAGAAATAGTTAAAATACAAAGCATCAGGGAAATCCTTCAATGTAGCGCTAGACGTCGTAAATGTTTGAAAGATGACAATGTTGCGAGGAACATTCTGTTGTCAGTTCCTTTCCTTGCCCCCTAAAATTCTAGCTTCCTTATCCACAAACTCACCGCATGTCTTGTGCTACGGACCATGACCACGTTCGCCTCCTTGTGTAGCTAGAAACTCGAATATGTTGCATGTTGCTAAGGTGGAGGCAATCTCAGAGGTCTGCCGATGCGAAAAGCGTTCGGGTTTTTTGTTCTAGCTGTCGCATCTTTATACGGAGTATTATGTTATCTCTGGTAGAACAGAGATCTTATTCCATTATTCCATGCACAAAATATTCAGGCATTTGGAACCTGCTTTAAGCACTCTAATTTGTTCAAAGTAATTGTATCGGCCTACAACAACACTCGGTGAAGAGCACTGAAGCAGGTTTATATAGGAGTTATATGGTTACAAAAAAGTAGCATATTATACCCCACCGATAATACGCTCGCATAACAAAAAGGTAAGGTACAAACCAATTATTTAGGTGTACTACCCGTATGGAGCACAAGTTCAACTACGAACGTTTTAACCGCAACAACTTTATTATACGCTATTGGAGCTGGAATTACCGCGGCTGCTGGCACCAGCCTTGCCCTCCAATAGATCCTTGTTAAATTATTTAAAGTGTACTCATTCCAATTACAGGGCCTCGGATATGAGTCCTATATTGCTATTTTTCGTCACTACCTCCCCGTGCTGGGAGTGGGTAATTTACGCGCCTGCGTATAATATTTTTTTGAAGAACTTTTAGTTACATAGGAAAAAATCTTTGAATATATCATTTTTGATAACAAATTCTATATATACTCAGTAACATAGGAAAATTTTTATAATTTATCATTTTTGGTACCTAATACTAATGTAAAAAATAAAATTTTTATTTTTCATTTCTAATGCAAGGCTGCTCCAATTATTGGTACCTAATACCACAGAGTACTTAATATACAGAGGGAACAACGAAGAACAAAATGTGTTATCAAATTACTTTGAAGTAAGCTTTTGGCAAGCTTTTGTGAGAGACAATATCAAATTTGAAGAGAGAAAATTCTGTCCAATTTAATTTTTTCTCACGACTTCGTTAGCGCAGCAACAAGCGCCGGGCAGAGGGTCTTACCTTACACACATATAAATAATGTGCCAGCATTATGGAGGAAGTTGATAGGAGCATTCCGGTGCGGTAAGGGAAATTCGAAAGGGGGGGGAGGTTTTTTCTAGTCCCAGACATCTGCTATGAGGGTAATTCCATGCCAACTCAGCATGAGTGTCCACCCGCCCATCACGGATTTTAAATTCAACTTCACTGGCGTGTTCTACACTTAAAAACAACAGATTTTGCCAAAAATAAAAATTTTTCATTGATTCTATTGATTTTTATAATCGATTTTTCATTTTATGTTTTTATCGAAGTCAGAAGTCACAATAATTGAATTTTCTTCTAAATTTGCAAATAGTGAACAGTAAAAAATGTAAAAATGTACTATTCTGATAGGAAACTTTCTGACGAATCGATTAATGGCATTGTCGAAGCGAAATTTTTAGATCTAATGGTCCAAAATGGCGTTTTTTTTTGAAAAAATCACCTTTTTTTCAACTTAAAATATCTCAAAAAGGGATACCTCAAAAAATTTTGTTTTACATGAAATCGCAAGGGTTTTAATTGAACTTTACGAATATATCATGGTCTTTTGTACTTTTGGCCAACCAAGTTGATTTTCTGGCTATTTTAGTTCAAACTCTGAATTTTTACCAAATGAAGTGATTTTTAAATATGTTCTATCACTATATTTTGCAAATACCGGGAAAAAAGGCTAATAACAAACATTTTCACCGAACGCACAGTTTTTCAGCATATATCTTAATCAATCAAAAAAATTATATGTAATGCAATTTAAGTAAAAAAGTACTATTAAGTTTTATTTGTGATGAAGTAACGTTTGCGTTTTGTATCAGACTGCAAAAAAAATGAAAGCATTTCAATGAAAAGGCATTTCAAAATTCATTTTCTAAATATTTAATTAATCTTTTCATAATACAAAAGAAAATTCTATATTTATCAAACTTGTACAAAGGTATCAACTTGTTCCGGGAACATAGAAATTTTTATTAATGAATGAAACAAAACAAGTTTTTACTAATAACAAAGTTTAATTAACCGAACGACTCAAACTGTTGACAAGTACTGAATATTTAATTTAATTTTAACTTACTTCTAGGTGAAAATATTCTTACACATAATTTGCTTGATTAGCACAATTGATTTGCGCGTGCACGGTGTCCATTTGCACCCGCAAGTTTCCATTAATCTATAAATTCCGCCTGGCGGATATCCGCCGCATGCAGGTATCAAATTATAATTATGCATCAATATTTTTCTTTTGGTAATCAGGTTGAACTTGATTGCAGGTGTTGTATCAAGACTGACGACTTTACATTGTATGATTTGATCGGATAGAGGGTCTCTATCATTAATTCCAGCGCACACTTTTAGGGTACAAACTACATGCCCTAATTTACTTCTGCGGGCCGCTAATGGATCCATGATCCACACTTTTGGCATGAAGTTGCTGGAACTGAACCTAGGTCTTCGCCGACGGTTCACCCACAACTTCATAATAGTCAACACTAACAAAGGTATACTCGGTGCGGACTTCCTCACGAAGTTAGAACTCATCCTCGACTTCAAAATGCGAGTATTAGTTGACTCACAGACCAGTCTTCAGACTGACGTCTGTGCAACTGGTGAGTATATGATAGTATATGATCGAGAGCTTTGAATGAGAACATCTTGGCAAATATAAAGAATTGTTAATGAAGTACGCTTCTTTAACACAACCACTTAATTTTGACCTACCGGTTAAACACAATGTGCAACATCACACTGTTACTAATGGGCAATTACCTTTCGTTACCGCTCGTAGACTCCATCCTGAGAAGCTCAAGGTGGCGAAATTGGAGTTTGAACATATGGTTTAACTAGGGATTTGTCAACCATAGTCGTCTCCCGCAGCATCTCCACTTCATCTGGTCCCTAAACGGGATACAAATGATTGGAGGCCATGCGGCGACTACCGTCGCCTTAATGCAGTCACGGTGCCGGATAGATATTCTATCCCGCACATTCACAATTTCTCTGTGAACCTTCACGGATGCACGATTTTTTCGAAGGTGGATTTGGTGCGTGCGTACCACAACATCTCCATTGCACAAGAAGACGTGCATAAAACTGCCTTAATAACACCCTTTGGTTTGTTTGAGTTCACTCGCATGCCATTTGGGTTAAGAAATGCAGCCCAGTCATTTCAAAGATTTATGAATGAAGTCACAAGAGGCTTAGACTTCATTTATGTCTACCAAGATAGAGGGTTAATGATAGAGGGATAGAGGGTGAAAATGTTTGTTATTAGCCTTTTTTCCCGGTATTTGCAAAATATAGTGATAGAACATATTAAAAATCACTTCATTTGGTGAAAATTCAGAGTTTGAACTAAAATAGCCAGAAAATCAACTTGGTTGGCCAAAAGTACAAAAGACCATGATATATTCGTAAAGTTCAATTAAAACCCTTGCGATTTCATGTAAAACAAAATTTTTTGAGGTATCCCTTTTTGAGATATTTTAAGTTGAAAAAAAGGTGATTTTTTTCAAAAAAACGCCATTTTGGACCATTAGATCTAAAAATTTCGCTTCGACAATGCCATTAATCGATTCGTCAGAAAGTTTCCTATCAGAATAGTACATTTTTACATTTTTTACTGTTCACTATTTGCAAATTTAGAAGAAAATTCAATTATTGTGACTTCTGACTTCGATAAAAACATAAAATGAAAAATCGATTATAAAAATCAATAGAATCAATGAAAAATTTTTATTTTTGGCAAAATCTGTTGTTTTTAAGTGTAGAACACGCCAGTGAAGTTGAATTTAAAATCCGTGATGGGCGGGTGGACACTCATGCTGAGTTGGCATGGAATTACCCATGAGTGTTTTTTCTTCATTTATGCACGTACAAAGAAAAAAAACAAAGTTTTCTGCCCATGAACAAAATTAAATTTTGGTGGATAGCATAAGAAATCTACCTTTCTGGTTTAACCTAGGAATATTCTCGGGGATATTGGCTTTTTATTGTTATTATTGTAAAATGTGAGAGTACTTAGTTTGATTTTATTTATAACTGATAAAGCAGAATTGTTGTGGGCATCTTTGTTATGATGTACGACAGGCTATGTAATGTAAATTTCACCTGGTGTGGTTTTTTAGGGGGGTTGAAAGGGATAAAATTTAGTTTTTCATGCTTAGCTCGAAAACTATTGATTTTTGAGATATATAGTTTTTATAAAAATTAAACTTCATTAAATGTTTACAAGAAATGGAAGGAAACTATTGTAGCATACATTTTTAACCGACAAAGACCTACAATTATGTGGTGCGGATTTTTAAAACCAGGGCTAAAGATGACTAACTAACTTACTATCAAACCTAATTGCAAAAATTGCGAAACCAGTTTTATTATGTGATGAATCCCATCAGCTGACCAACCAGCAACTATGATTCATACAAAGTAAGTTATCTTCTTGTTTGGAGACAGCGCTCGCCATCCCGGCACTGAAGTGGTCCTCGAATTTATCTTCAGTTTCTAATTTGTCATCGCTCCCTCTTGCATCCAGTTCAAGTGACGCCGAACACCACGGTTTCAAGTTCCTTGTCCCAAATATAAATATAGCTGTCTTTTTATAATTTGCAATATGCCCTTCAAAGTCCCCCAGCAGGTCGTTAGGTTAGGTTGAAATGGCTGCCCACTTAGGCCCGACATTGGGCACATTGTGATGCCATCCTATGTAGTGTTGGAACAAAGTTCAGGCCATTTTAAGCCATTTTGAGCTTTTGATAAAGCGACAGAGGTTAGGAGCACCAATATTTTGCAGCTCGCTTAATCCATCAAGGAAGGGTGAGCCAAGGAAGGTCCTCTTTTTCTTCCGAGGGCGGGACATGAACAGAGAATATGGGAGACAGTTTCTTCTTCTTCTTCATTACCACAACTTCTTCATAAGTCGTTGTGGGGAAGTTCTAATCTTTCGGCGTGCGGGGCAAAGGTACAGTGACCGGTCAGCACCTTTACTATATGGCTTATCTCCTTTTTGGTTCAACTGAACAAGAGATGTTGAACGCTTTCCGTCCAAAGTTGGCCACATTGCATGAAGAGTGCGGCACACCGTTGCTGTAATCCAACTCAACCCAGCTCGAGCCAAGCTGGTTTTCCTCACAGCTTGTTTGTGGTAGGCAAGGGCATTCCCATCCGCGTTAAGTGGGGTGTGCTTTCCACTTCGTTTCCCTGTCTAGCAAGCTCATCAGCAGCAGGTCGTTACCAAAACATTTTTGATTTGATATGGTCCTGTAAATTGAATTGGTTGAAGCTTATGACTTTCTCTGGTAGATGGTCGTTCATATGTGGTTAATACGAGGTCGTTAAGTGAATACGGTTTATGCTGTATGCATCCATCCATTAATGACTTCTTCTTATTTAACGGCTCTACAATCGCTTTACCGTCCCGCCCTCTCGCAACTATTCTCGCCACCAATCCCGATTCTATCCAGCCATCCTTCCAGCGAACGTTGGGTTTCCCTCGCTGTCGCCCTCATAGATCTTACCGTAGAGAACTTTCCGATTCTGTCCATCTTCACTCATAAGAGCTAGTCCACCGAGACCTACCGCGCTTTGATTTCTCCACAACATCTATGTCGCTATAACGCTCGTAGATATCGTCGTTGTAAAATTTTCGGAATCGTCCTTTATCTCCATCATCATTGGCACTACAGCCGTCTGTGAGCCTAGGCCTCTTCAAGAACTTTCGTTCAATGATCTCGGTCCTGTATCTCTGTGTTCTGGTTGGTAACCCAATTGTGAGTAAGTTCATTTTTATGTCACTTTTATATCTCTTCCTAGGTCTTGTAACCCTATTCGCTTTGGCCTTTGGAGGAACAGGAAGTTTGGGGCACTTCTGCAGGCATTCCCATTACATGTGTATCTATGGTTGTGGCTGGTTCTTTATATATTTAGTACAATTTGGGGTTGTATCTTCTTCACAACAATTTTCCGAAAGAAGTTACTGTCGAACAAGGTTAAGAGGTTAGAGTGCTTGGATTTGAAGAGCCTTGACAGACTGCAGTAGGTTTTGTTGGCTTTTAGAAGCCGTGGGCGTATTTCTAGTACCATGCTATAGTCGGCTGCTACTATTGACTCAAGGTAGGTAAATACTTTTACCACTTCAAAATCGTATTCTTCTACCTTGATTGTGGGACCAAAGTTAGGTGTTCTTGCAGACGAGGCCACCATATACTTTGTTTAGCTTTCGTTGATCTGCAGTCCCAGCTTTCGTGCCGCTGGTTCAATCTGGGTGAAAGCTACTTGTACTGTTCTTGATGGTCTTCCGATGATGTCAGTGCCATAAGCCATCAGTATTTGTGGAGGATTCTTCCCTTTAATGTCACCCCTGGATTATTTTCTCCAACACTAAGTTGAAAAGGACAAGCCGGTCGGAGTCCATTACAGACCAGACCTATAAGGACAGTGGTCCGGACGTTTAAATCCTTATCGCAGATGATGTCATTTAAAATTTTCCAGCCGAATGACATTTCTAATTGCAATGAAGATGAAGATTTTACTTTGTTAGATGCTGTGAATTATAATCAATGTTAAACAAACGTAGCGGGTGTTCTTGTCAAGGACTTACTTTCTTTGTAAGTCGATAATGAAAATTCTAATGAAAGTACTGGTATTTGGAAGAGGCACTTGATACCGTTGTTTAAGCACTATTTCTACCAAGAGGTGTCAAAAGGCACTTTTCAAAGTATGCGTGTGGAAAATGCTTAGTAGAGCAACCATTGATTTGTAAAAACTGTGACATTAAACAAGGAAAAAGTTTTATTACAGTGCTGTTTTTATGATTACTGTTTTTTCTTGTTACACAGATTGAAAAGACACCGTTGGGTCAAAATAGGTACACACAAAATCGTGGTAGAAATAGTGTTAAAAAATAATTTCTTAGATGAGGCTTCTATAAACTAATATATATTCAAAACAAAGGTTGAGCATTGTAACAATTGCAAGAATATTTATTAGAACAAGGAGAATGGCTTGGACTTAAAAATGAGTCCCTTTTAAATAGTAAAAATTACATGAACAGTACTAATCCGGGGCCTTACATTCGCCTTCACAACTTGTTTTTCATTTGGGCAAAGCTCATATCAAAATTTTTGGGAAGGGGTTTATTGAACGGTCGCAAGAAATTCCATTAAATCAAAACCTATGAAAAAGTGCTCTACCAGAAAAGACAGAAACATTGCTAATAACGATTATTAAATAGCTTGGTGAACTGTATGCCCTCCATATTTCCCTCTTATCCTCTTTGTTCTTGCCGTATATGCAAATATAGTTGTGCTTGTTTGATCACAACAAATCATGGATTGTGCCTACGTTTAAAAATGCGCCTACGGTGGTGTTATATACTATCCAAAATATAAACTTGCAAAATATAAATTCGAAGGAGTATATACTATGCAAAATATAAATTCGAAAACTTTTGGAATGCAATATTTTACGAGGTCTCACTCGTAAGAAAAAGGATCGTTTGTGAAAAAATTGCATGATCTACAATTGTAATTGTAATAATTTTTGCGATAAAACCTACCATTTAAGAGATATTTGTTTTTGAACGTTGGATCTTGGAAAATTTTGTAAAGTAAGTTCGATAGATTGGACTACATGTATTTTTGTTCCAGTAAGAGCTTTGGGAACGAGTCCCCCAAATTTTGACAGCAAGTGGTGTCACGGCTCCCAAGTTGTGTTCAAAACATCAGACCAGTTCAAAGAAAAGTGTGTTTAAAATGCATGAATACGATGCAACTAACAAAAATGTCAAATATTCCAAGTAACTCCCAAAAAAATTGAAAAATTAGGAGTTTCAAACAAAGTGGAAACATTTTTGTTTTTTATATAACGTGTAAATTTAATAAATAAACCACCTGGTTCCACTATTAGAGCAGGCAGCAAAGGATCTTTCGACCGCGTCATCGCGTCACAGGATAAATTTTCTATATTAGGATAGTATTTTTATAATTGTGTTAGGAAACGTTGAGTTTCCAAGGTATATCCTGGTACCATAAGGGATATATTATTATAAACAGTTATTTTATAACAAAACGAAAATTAAAATTTTAACAATTTTGTAATATTTTTGGACGGATTTAGAACTAGAAATGTAATATTACTTTTTTCCGTAAAGTTGATAATTTAAATACACATTAATCTTTAAAAATTAAAAATTTTCCAATCATTTTACAAGTTGTTAGAAAACATTTTTTTTAATAGCTTTTAGTTATAGGAAGTAATCTTTCAATACGTCATTTTTGATAGCTAAGCGTCTGTGAGATGATCTGGATGATCTTATCTCAACATCATGTATGATATTATCATTGATGATTTTTTTTATATAACACCAATAATATAACTACACATTTGTTAGTTATGAAAATTATAATATGGTCCATATAGTTCAATTTTATAATATATTATTAAAGATTCTAATGCTTATTAAGACATATAGTCTTACTTTTATTATTATACTAGCATAAAACCCGCGTGCCTTGCAACGCCTTTAAAAACTGTTTATTATGTGCAATGTTTTCCTTAAAAAAAAACCAACAAAAAAGTCAGCTGTTATTATCTTTAAAAAGGGTTTATTATAGTGCATTTTTTAATAAATATGGTAAAGAAATTGCTGCGAATATCACCTCTGCTCAACAAATCTGCAAGTTTTGAAGCAGAGATTGGCATGTATATGTCATCAAGAAAAGTGACATTTTAGGGTTTGACGAACGTTCGTTAAGTTTGTTCGCCTATTTACGTGGATGTAAGAAATTATGAAGCAATCACAAATGAATATTAAATAAAGTGAATTTCGAGTCATTCATTTCTACGTGATTATAGGGATGCACTGTCAAAATTTCAGCCCTTCAGCTTCGGAGGTTTGGGTTAACCCCATTTCATCCCCTTTGGGGGTGCATTTCGAGTAATCGCCTCTTAGTGGATGTCCACGACATTATAGGGATGCACTGTCCAAATTTCAACCCTGTAGCTCCAGTAGTTTGGTAACCCCATTTCACCCCTTTAGGGGATGAATTTCAAAAAATCGCTTCTTAGTAAATGTCCACTTCATTATAAATATGCACTGTCAAAATTTCAGCCGTTTAGCTCCAGCGGTTTGGCTTAACCCCATTTAACCCCCTCAGGGGATGAATTTCGAAAAATCGTTTCTTAATGGATGTCCACGTCATTAAGGGGATGCACTGTTCAAAATTTCAGCCCTATAGCTCCAGCGGTTTGGGTAAACCCCATTTCATCCTCTTAGGGGATAAATTTCGAAAAATTGCCTTATAGTGGATGTCCACTCCATTATAGGGATGCACTGTTAAAATTCCAGCCCTATAACTTTAGCGGTTTGGATAAACCCCATTTCACCCCCTTAGGGGATGAATTATGAAAAATCGCTTCTTAGTGGATGTTCACGCCATTATAGGGATGCACTGTCAAAATTTCAGCCCAATAGCTCCAGCGGTGTGGGTAAACCCCATTTCACCCCCTTAGGGGATAAATTTCGAAAAATCGCCTTATAGTGGATGTCCACGCCATTATAGGAATGCACTGTCAAAATTTCAGCCCTATAACTTTAGCGGTTTGGATAAACCCCATTTCACCCCCTTAGGGGATGAATTTTGAAAAATCGCTTCTTAGTGGATGTTCACGCCATTATAGGGATGCACTGTCCAAATTTCAGCCCTATAGCTCAAGCGGTGTGGGTAAACCCCATTTCACCCCCTTAGGGGATGAATTTCGAAAAATCGCTTCTTAGTGGATGTCCACGCCGTTATAGGGATGCACTGTCAAAATTTCAGCCCTATAGCTTTAGCGGTTTGTAAAAACCCCATTTCACACCCTTAGGGGATGAATTTCGAAAAATCGCTCTTTAGTGGATGTCCACGTCATTATAGGGATGCACTGTTAAAATTTCAACCCTATAGCTCCTGCGGTTACAATAAACCCCATTTCACCCCCTTAAGGGATGAATTTCGAAAAATCGAAAAATCGGATGCACTGCCAAAATTTCAGCCCTATAGCTCCAACGGTTTGGATAAACCCCATTTCACCCCCTTAGGGGATGAATTTCGAAAAATCGCTTTATAGTGGATGTCCACTCCATTATAGGGATGCACTGTCCAAATTTCAGCCCTATAGCTCCAACGGTTTGGATAAACCCCATTTCACGCCCTTAGGGGATGAATTTCGAAAAATCGCTTTATAGTGGATGTCCACTCCATTATAGGGATGCACTGTCCAAATTTCAGCCCTATAGCTTTAGCGGTTTGTAAAAACCCTATTTCACACCCTTAGGGGATGAATTTCGAAAAATCGCTTTTTAGTGGATGTAAACGTCATTATAGGGATGCACTGTCCAAATTTCAGCCCTATAGCTTTAGCGGTTTGTAAAAACCCCATTTCACACCCTTAGGGGATGAATTTTGAAAAATCGCTTCTTAGTGGACGTTCACGCCATTATAGGGATGCACTGTCAAAATGTCTGCCCTATAGCTCCAGCGGTGTGGGTAAACCCCATTTCACCCCCTTAGGGAATGAATTTCGAAAAATCGCTTCTTAGTGGATGTCCACGCCATTATAGGGATGCACTGACAAAATTTCAGCCCTATAGCTCCAGCGGTTTGGATAAACCCTATTTCACCCGCTTAAGGGATGAATTTCGAAAAATCGCTTTATAGTGGATATCCACGTCATTATAGGGATGCACTGTCAAAATTTCAGCCCTATAGCTTTAGCGGTTTGTAAAAACCCCATTTCACACCCTTAGGGGATGAATTTTGAAAAATCGCTCTTTAGTGGATGTCCACGTCATTATAGGGATCCACTGTTAAAATTTCAACCCTATAGCTCCAGCGGTTTGGATAAACCCTATTTCACCCGCTTAAGGGATGAATTTCGAAAAATCGCTTTATAGTGGATGTCCACTCCACTATAGGGATGCACTGTCCGAATTTCAGCCCTATAGCTTTAGCGGTTTGTAAAAACCCTATTTCACACCCTTAGGGGATGAATTTCGAAAAATCGCTCTTTAGTGGATGTAAACGTCATTATAGGGATGCACTGTCAAAATTTCAGCCCTATAGCTTTAGCGGTTTGTAAAAACCCCATTTCACACCTTAAGGGGATGAATTTCGAAAAATCGCTCTTTAGTGGATGTCCACGTCATTATAGGGATCCACTGTTAAAATTTCAACCCTATAGCTCCAGCGGTTTGGATAAACCCTATTTCACCCGCTTAAGGGATGAATTTCGAAAAATCGCTTTATAGTGGATGTCCACTCCATTATAGGGATGCACTGTCCGAATTTCAGCCCTATAGCTTTAGCGGTTTGTAAAAACCCCATTTCACACCCTTAGGGGATGAATTTCGAAAAATCGCTCTTTAGTGGATGTCCACGTCATTATAGGGATCCACTGTTAAAATTTCAACCCTATAGCTCCAGCGGTTTGGATAAACCCCATTTCACCCCCTTAAGGGATGAATTTCGAAAAATCGCTTTATAGTGGATGTCCACGCCATTATAGGGATGCACTGTCAAAATTTCAGCCCTATAGCTTTAGCGGTTTGTAAAAACCCCATTTCACACCCTTAGGGGATGAATTTCGAAAAATCGCTCTTTAGTGGATGTCCACGTCATTATAGGGATCCACTGTTAAAATTTCAACCCTATAGCTCCAGCGGTTACAATAAACCCCATTTCACCCCCTTAAGGGATGAATTTCGAAAAATCGAAAAATCGGATGCACTGCCAAAATTTCAGCCCTATAGCTCCAACGGTTTGGATAAACCCCATTTCACCCCCTTAGGGGATGAATTTCGAAAAATCGCTTTATAGTGGATGTCCACTCCATTATAGGGATGCACTGTCCAAATTTCAGCCCTATAGCTCCAGCGGTTTGGATAAACCCCATTTCACCCCCTTAGGGGATGAATTTCGAAAAATCGCTTTTTAGTGGATGTCCACGCCATTATAGGGATGCACTGTCAAAATTTCAGCCCTTTAGCTCCAGCTGTTTAGGTTGTGCGTTGTCTGTCAGTCAGTTACTTTTAATACAATAGAAAAAAAAAGTAAAGATAAAAAATCCCCTTACAACTTATTGAACCCCATTTCACTCCCTTAAACCCTTTTTTTCTCCATAAAAAGTAGCCTATGTCCGTCTCCAAGGTCTAAACTATGTCTGTAGCAAATTTCATCAAAATCGGTTTAGTGGTTTAGGCGTGAAAGCGTAACAGACAGACAGACAGACAGACAGACAGACAGAGTTACTTTCGCATTTATAATATTAGTAAGGATTATACATAGAGATCATTAATGATCTACTTTATATTATAATAATTATGAAAAAAATAACAATGCTTAATACAAATAACATCATAACTAAACATGAAAGTTATAGTATAGTTAAATTTTATCATCATACATATATGAAGATTATTGATAATTTATATTATAAAAATTTATCGCTTTATTTTATAGAAATAACATCATATCTAGACCTTTGTTAGCTATGAAAGTTATTTATGTATATATTTATATGGTATAGTTCAATATACTTTATATTTATATGGTACAGTTCAATATTATTAAAATATATCTTTTATCGTTATAAAAAGATAATTGTGCATCTGCCAATGCCAAATGCATTGGCAGCTAACACCCGAATCGCCAAGCAAAGGATGAGCTTCAGTGGATCGCAGTATGGCAGCTGCTCTACCACTTACAACACCCTGCCCGTTACCAAAGTCGTTTACAATTGATTCTAGGCACTGGCATCGTATTTAATAATGTTTAGTTAAAATAACAAGTTATCATATTATTGCTTCTTTTATACAAATAATATAAACTATGTTATATAACACATTGGCATCATTAAACCGTTTATCGCTTATGAAAAAACATAAGCTTTTCATGGTTTATTGCCATACAATGCAAGTGCCCCATTACTACCGTTGCAGTCCAGCACGGATACGACCTTAGAGGCGTTCAGGCATAATCCAGCAGACGTAGCATCATACCACTGTTCTCTCGAACAAGTATTGTGCCATTGGTCCGTACCTGCGGTTCCTCTCGTACTACGCAGGAATGCTGTCACAATAACAAATGTCATCAGTAGGGTAAAACTAACCTGTCTCACGACGGTCTAAACCCAGCTCACGTTCCCTTGCATGGGTGAACAATCCAACGCTTGGTGAATTTTGCTTCACAATGATAGGAAGAGCCGACATCGAAGGATCAAAAAGCGACGTGGTAACTTTTCTGACACCTCTTGTTAAAAACTCGTTAAACCAAAAGGATCGATAGGCCGAGGTTTTGCTGTGTGTACTGAACACCGAGATCAAGTCAGCATTTGCCCTTTCGCTCTATGTGTGGTTTCTGTCCGCACTGAGGTGGCTTTGGGACACCTCCGTTATTATTTGAGAGATGTACCGCCCCAGTAAAACTCCCCACCTGGCAATGTCCTTGAATTGGATCATACCTGAGTGTAGGAGTTATACCAAATTTCAATTACTTTAATACAAAATTATTGTGAAATAATTTAATAAAATTTCATTGTAATTTGTTTGATATCAGGGATCGTAACTGTTATAACTTATATCGAAAAAATCAGAAAATAATCATTATTTTGAAACTTATATGATATAAAACAACAGTAACAGTTAAATTTTACCAAAAATATTTAAAGTTATTTTTAACTATTATCTTTGACTAGTATTGTTTTAAATCTTTTAAAATTGTTATTAAAGATTTTTTTCTTTTTTTGTTAAAATTGACTTTTATTTTTAAAATCAAAAATAACTGTTAAGAAAGACTTTTATTTTTTTCGGTCTTGCATAAAAGTCTTTCTAAGATTTTTATTTTTCCCAGTTTTTTCTATAAAAGTCTTTGAAGACTTTTATTTTTAAAATATAAAAATAAAAGTCTTTTGCTGAAAACAGATAAATAGTCCATTCAAACCGTTAAGAAAATCGAACCCTAAAGGTTTTTGGGGTCGCTGATCATGAAAATCGGGGTCCTGCGGTCCTAAAACATGGGCGTCACCCTTAAAAATGCAAAAAACACCCCTTTTTAGGGGTTTTTCGCGATTATTTCGATAATAATGAAAACTAATGCAATGAAATACACTTTTTTTAATATTTATTTGCGAAGGTGGTTGATTTGCGCGAACTTTATGATAAGGGGTGATCCTAAAGGGTTGAAACCACCCCTAAATCGGCTACAAATAGAAAAAATTGTAAAAAAATTTTTCTTCAAGTATATGCTTCAAATACGATTGTGGGCGTACTGTCAGGCAAAACTAAATTATTTTCAACCCTTAAGGGGTTAAAACTACCCCCACAATTATAAAAATCAACTTTATATAAAAAAAATTAGAAAAATTTTTTGTTTTTTGCATTTTGCTTGAAATTTGGTTCAAAAGGTATTATCAGCCATAAATTTATTATTTTAAACCCTTAAGGGGGTGAAACTACCCCTGCATTAAAATTGTAATTGAAAAAAATTGACATTTATTGTTTTGCATTAAAATTTTATTTTCCATTTTTATTCATTGAAACATTTGGAAAATTTCACTTTAAACCCTTTTTGAAAGGGGTTAAACCACCCCTAAACCGAAGCAAAATAAAAAATACATGGAGAAATATTTCTTTTCGTGGAATTTTTAAATAAAGTCAAAATGCAGGATAAAAACGACAATCACACAATAATTGGAAATATGTACCCTAATGTATTTGAGTTACTTCTGAATAATGGGGTGTTCCGTTTTTTTACAATGACATTTAGGCAGGTCAGTCTTTTGCTGAAAACAAATAAAATAGCTATCGTAGTTCGAAAATTACACTATAAAAACAATTGTGATATTGTGCTTAAAGCCTAGCACGTTGATCAGGCTATAGAAATTCTAACTAAAACTATGTAAAAAATGATTTATTAGGTGGATAAATTGGTGCGGCTGATTTTATATTTTTGAATTTTTTGGCTCCCTGTTTAATTTCTACTTAAATTAGTAGTTTGGTAACCCCATTTCACTCCGTTAGGGGATGAATTTCGAAAAATCGATTCTTAGTGAATGTCCACGTCGTTATAGAGATGCACTGTCAAAATTAAAGCCCTTCAGCTCCAGCGGTTTGGGTTACCCCATTTAACCCCCTTAGGGGATTAATTTCAAAAAATCGCTTCTTAGTGGATGTCCACGTCATTAAAGGGATGCACTGTCAAAATTTCAGCCCTATAGCTCCAGCGGTTTGGGTAAACCCTTTTTCACCCCCTTAGGGGATGAATTTCGAAAAATCGCTTTATAGTGGATGTCCACGTCATTAAAGGGATGCACTTTCAAAATTTCAGCCCTATAGCTCCAGCGGTTTGGAAAAACCCCATTTCACCCCTTTAGGGGATGAATTTCGAAAAATCGCTTTATAGTGGATGTCCACGTCATTAAAGGGATGCACTGTCAAAATTTCAGCCCTATAGCTCCAGCGGTTTGGGTAAACCCTATTTCACCCCCTTAGGGGATGAATTTCGAAAAATCGCTTTATAGTGGATGTCCACGTCATTAAAGGGATGCACTGTCAAAATTTCAGCCCTACAGCTCCAGCGGTTTGGAAAAACCCCATTTCACCCCTTTAGGGGATGAATTTCGAAAAATCGCTTCTTAGTGGATGTCAGGGACTAAAAACGAAAAGTATTTTGTTCGTCTCCGATCAGAACTAAAACGAAAAATTCTTCTTCTTTCGTTCTCGTTTTCGTTCCGTTCTTAGTCCCTGGTGGATGTCCACGTCATTAAAGGGATGCACTGTCAAAATTTCAGCCCTATAGCTCCAGCGGTTTGGGTAAACCCTATTTCACCCCCTTAGGGGATGAATTTCGAAAAATCGCTTTATAGTGGATGTCCACGTCATTAAAGGGATGCACTGTCAAAATTTCAGCCCTATAGCTCCAGCGGTTTGGAAAAACCCCATTTCACCCCTTTAGGGGATGAATTTCGAAAAATCGCTTTATAGTGGATGTCCACGCCATTATAGGGATGCACTGTCAAAATTTCAGCCCTATAGCTCCAGCGGTTTGGGTAAACCCCATTTCACCCCCTTAGAGGATGAATTTCGAAAAATCGCTTTAATAGTGGATGTCCACGCCATTATAGGGATGCACTGTCAAAATTTCAGCCCTATAGCTTTAACGGTTTGGAGAAACCCCATTTCACCCCCTTAGGGGATGAATTTCGAAAAATCGCTTTTTAGTGGATGTCCACGTCATTAAAGGGATGCACTGTCAAAATTTCAGCCCTATAAGCTCCAGCGGTTTGGGTAAACCCCATTTCACCCCCTTAGGGGAAGAATTTCGAAAAATCGCTTCTTAGTGGATGTCCACATCATTATAGGGATGCACTGTCAAAATTTCAACCCTATAGTTCCAGCGGTTTGGATAAACCCCATTTCACCCCCTTAGGGGATGAATTTCGAAAAATCGCTTTATAGTGGATGTCCACGCCATTATAGGGCTGCACTGTCAAAATTTCAGCCCTGTAGCTCCAACGGTTTGGATAAACCCCATTTGAGCCCCTTAGGGGATGAATTTCGAAAAATCGCTTCTAAGTGGATGTCTACGTCATTATAGGGATGCACTGTCAAAATTTCAGCCTTATAGCTCCAGCGGTTTTGAGTTGACCCTATTTCACCCCCTTGAGTTGATCGTGTGGACCGAAAGGGTCGAACCCACATCCCAACTAGTTTCTATTTGTAGCCGATTTAGGGGTGGTTTCAACCCTTTAGGATCACCCCTTATCATAAAGTTCGCGTTGATTTAGTACAAATCAACCACCTTCGCAAATAAATATTAAAAAAAAGTGTATTTCATTGCATTAGTTTTCATTATTATCGAAATAATCGCGAAAAACCCCTAAAAAGGGGTGTTTTTTGCATTTTTAAGGGTGACGCCCATGTTTTAGGACCGCAGGACCCCGATTTTCGTGATCAGCGACCCCAAAAACCTTTAGGGTTCGATTTTCTTAACGGTTTGAATGGACTATTGGGGTTGATGAAAAATCTGTTTTCAGCAAAAGACTTTTATTTTTATATTTTAAAAATAAAAGTCTTCAAAGACTTTTATAGAAAAAACTGGAAAAATAAAAATCTTAGAAAGACTTTTATGCAAGACAGTCTTTTTTAACAGTTATTTTTGATTTTAAAAATAAAAGTCTTCCCATAAGAGTTTTGGAAGACTTTAAAAATAAAAAACAAAAATAAGAGTTTTTAATGACCTAAAACTTTTTTAGTTAAATATAACTGTTATTGTTTATTTAAAAAATTTAAATTAATTTTAACTATTAAACTTGACTTTTATAATAAAAGACTACAATTTAAAAGTAACCCCACCACCGCGTAGAACTCGCTACTCTGAGTATCCAGTATAAATTTTATGCAGATCAGACAACATTTACTATTTGATTTTTTAAGTCAAAAATACAAATATAACAGTTATTTACGATCCCTGTTTGATATATATAACAAACTCTTGGTACTTTGATCAAGAAGCTTGCAACAAAACAAAATACCATAAAATATATAAATACATATATTTGTATAATGGCTAAGTTCCCACTCCCACTTTCGTCTCCTTACACTGCCAGACTAGAGTCAAACTCAACAGGGTCTTCTTTCCCCGCTAATTATTCCAAGCCCGTACCCTGTTCTGTGGTTTCGCTAGATAGTAGATAGGGGCAGTAGGAATCTCGTTAATCCATTCATGCGCGTCACTAATTAGATGACGAGGCTTTTGGCTATAGGATTATGTCCCAAAAATCATTTATTAATATTTAGTACATCAATAACTTAAAATTACTTAAACTATTACTAATGGGACAGTTTTTCTACTGGAATTATCTGCAGTAGTACATGATATAATTTTTAATGTTCGAAGCGTTGCTGTCTAACTGGTAATCTCCATATGGTTCTCATGAAGTTCTGATGGGTTATCCAACCTCCTCTTGTGCGGTGGTGATGAGGTCTCCTACTTCTCCTACTACTAGAAGTAGGTTGTAGCGAAGTTGAATTGCCCTCACGAAGTCCTGTCCATTCCAATATTTCGACGGATGAGAGATGAATCTGTTACAGCCTTGGTGGTTTTTAAGCTGGTGCAATCCGGAGCCTGATAATGATTGATAAAGCGCTGTCTCGTGTTTTTGGTGAATCGAGGTTGGAGTCTCGTTGACTATCATTCGCTTGTATCTGCGTATCCACGGTTCCGAGAGTGCGTAGGCGTTGCTGAGGATCTGGTTGCAGTTCTTCAATCTATCCCATCTTGCAAGTGTTATTATTGGAATCATTTTTGTAAATTCGAAAATATCTAGGCCACCTGCTTTAGATAGCGTATAGAAGATTGAGTTGTGGCTTTGAGCTGGTAGGTGCAGGATTTTCTTAACAGTTGCTCTGATGACTCTGTCAATGGTTTTTAATACTCTCCGAGCAACGTTGGGTCTCTGCATTTTCGCCACATATCTCGGGATCAGATGTTCTTTGATTAGTAGAAATTTTTGTTGCGGCTTGAGTGGTGCTTTTTTAACAGCTTCCAGTTGTTCAATAAGCATTTTGCCATTTGCCTCAATAAATCCTTCCTCATTAAACAGGTGTCCCAGGTATTTGAAAGTGTCGTTTATGTTTATTGGGGGGATACAATCTTGGGCTATTTTAAATCGGGGAGATGTGGCGACAAATATTTTTTTCTTGGCCGGAACTGTGCGTATTGATAGTGAGCAGCATTTGCTGATATTTAGCTTCAGGCTTCTCCTGTTGAAGAAGTCCTCACAGAATCTAAGCATGCTCTCCATATCCCTTTCAGAGTTCGCCGTGAGAACGATGTCATCTGCGTAAGCGAGGCAGGTAATATTGGCATTTCCTATATTCACTCCAGTGAAAGTTGAGTTTAGCTTGTGAATCAGTTCATCCATAACGCAGTTGAACAGAAATGGTGACAGGGGGTCCCCTTGTTTAACTCCCCTGTTGATGGGAATCTCACCTGTTGTCATCGACGCGCAGCTGATGGTAGTACTGGTTTCATCATAATTATTCAAAATTACCTTACTTCCTTTTTCATCAACCCCAATTCTTTTGATGGTTCTGGCTATACTTTGGTGCGATATTGAGTCAAATGCCTTAGCTAGGTCTAGGCTAACAATTACCAAAGGTGATCCTTTAGCCCTGTGACTTTTAATAAGCGTTTCCAAGATTGCAAAGTTAGCGAAGCAACCGTCTATCCTGCTAAATCTACGCACAGTTTTATATTCGAAACCCTTTTAGCCAGAATCTTGTTGAAAACTTTTAGTAAAATGGAGGATATTGTGATTGGTCTCCAATTCGAGATGATGGTTCTATTGTTTGGTGTTTTGGGGATCAGAATGGTTCTGCTTCTTTTGAGCGCCTTTGGGATGTATTCCAGTAGTAGGAAACAGTTGAATACCGCACAGAGTCTCTGACTGGTGATAAGTTTTGCGTCAACTAGCGTAATTCCGTCTGGACCTGGGGTGTTTGATTTGATTGAGTCCAGAGTCATTTTTATCTCTTCCGCTGAATTGGAGAACTAATCTCAGTGATTACTTCAGCTTCATCGTCAATTTGCTCGCTATCCTCTACTGGTTCACATCCAAAAACGTTATTGTAGAATTTTTCGATTTCGCCAACGAGAGGAGTTGAACCTGAAGTCGAGTTGTGCGCTTTGTCTAAAATTACTCTTGCTAGTTCTCTTCTATTCCCAGAGTACATCATTTGAGCCCTTTTAAATTCAAGAGACCTCCTAACCTTTTTTGATTTGCAGTTGTTTATTTGTTGATTCAATCTCTGAATATTGGATTCCGGGATTCCGAGCTAACTCGTTTTCTTCATCCTCTGTCCATGGAATTAATTTACGCCTCCTGTTCGAGATCTCTATTGTACTCTAATTTATGGGCCCTACTAACGTGTATTCTCATTGAGGCATAATTAGGATAAGTTTTTTCGCAATATGGGCAATTTCCATCGTCTTCTTTAAGCTAGGTTTACACTTAGATACATGTATCGCGATTTGTACAGAATTTGTATTAAGATTCGTATGAGTATACAAATCAATTGATATGTGTAAATTTCAAAGAACCTGCATGTCTCCAAAATCTTGACAGAATCAAACCTGTACCGGACAACTTAGAACATGTACAAATATTACACGGTGACTCTCATTGGATATGTACATATTTTAGTGGTAATACCTTGCACATTTACGATTCTTTAAATTTACATCATTTAACGAGTGAACAAGTAAGTATAATCGAAACTGTATGAGTGAATTCTCATATTTCATAAATCATATCAATTAATACTGCGATATTAAAACCATGATATCCTAAAATACAACGATATTGTAAATATTTGGCCCTATTCTGATTCTCACTTTCACGGCGAGTGACAATCCAAGACACATTTTCAAATAAAAAGTGTAATGTAAAATTGTGTCTTGGGTAGTCACTCGCCGTGAAAGTGAGAATCAGAATAGGGCCCATTGAGTATGAGTTTTTTTTAATATCATCCAAATAAATCTTAATTCTAACAAAACGTCATGATATCTTAGAATATAAGTTTTTTCTTAAATTCCATACTGTTGAAATTAACATCATGAATTGGAATTCGCGAAACGTGGGCGAACCTGTAACAAAACGGTACTGATATAAAAAACAGTATGAGTACGTATGAAAAAAATAGTACGTAATCGTAAAACATAGTTTAAGAAAAACTGAACTTTCAATCAAAAAACTTGAACATCTTAGAAAACTTCATAATGATAAACGGCATGAGTTGACAGTAACAAAATAAAAACGCTAAAGGAGTGTATGATTTTGTATTAAAATTATTATATTCGAAAATGCTTTGTGATAAGAATGAAAATCGAAATTTCCGTAACACCATATCTGGAACAAGAATCAATTCAAACAATGTATATAACAAAAATGTATCAATTCTTTAACAGAATTTGTAAACAAAACTTTTAAAGAAAACTCATACCGGCCCCATTTCATACATTCAACAAACTCATAAAATTAATAATCGAGGACTACTCTGAAATTGTACATAGTAATTCGACTCTATCTCGAAATACTATCTCAACATAGTGCCGATAGTAAACCGCGGTGAAAATAGCAGTACAAAAACTGCTATTCCGCAAATGACACCAAAATTATTGTAATGGTAAAAATATTTGTTTTCTAATAAGTTCAAATTCCAGAAATGTTATAATAATCGATACATATTTGTATGGGCTCTAGTCGGAAGCCGAGTTGCTTAAATGTGCAGTAGATGTCGATGGTATTCAGATTTCTGGACGGAAAAATCGCCCATCCAATTCACTGGTCTGCAAAAAACGGGTCATTTTTTCTCCTTTCCAATTTAATAATCGTATCCTAAGTATTTTTTCGCGCTGAATCCGAATCCGTTGGCCAAATTGCCCTATCACGTCAGGATTTTGAGCAATCCTAACCTAAAAGTGCCAAAAAGCGTGTTTTGTGCACTTTTGCGCGTTAAATATCTCAAAACTATGGAATGATAGGGCAAATCGGACAACGGGATCGTTTTCAGCATGCCAAAATCTACAGAAAACCATGTCGAAAGCGTTAAATTTGAAAAAACTTTTTCTGTAATACTGAAAAGAAAAACTTCGGTGCAACGATGATATCATGTGTTAATAAAAATCGTCAATTTCGCGCCAAGAAGGTTTTCTTTTCAGTATTACAAAAAAAGTTTTTTCAAATTTAACGCTTTCGACATGGTTTTCTGTAGATTTTGGCATGCTGAAAACGATCCCGTTGTCCGATTTGCCCTATCATTCCATAGTTTTGAGATATTTAACGCGCAAAAGTGCACAAAACACGCTTTTTGGCACTTTTAGGTTAGGATTGCTCAAAATCCTGACGTGATAGGGCAATTTGGCCAACGGATTCGGATTCAGCGCGAAAAAATACTTAGGATACGACTATTAAATTGGAAAGGAGAAAAAATGTGCAGACCAGTGTTATCATGACTTCTCTTCTATATAACATACAAAACCTCTAAACTAAAATCGAATAAAAGTACACACGAAAATGTCTGACAGATGAAATTCGACCTTATGTTTAATCGTCACTTACTAAAAAACAAATGATCATGTCATCACGCAAGTAGCGTGTTATCTTATTTGAATCAAACTAACTCTCCCAAACGAAAAAATCCTGGTAGCCAGCTTTATGTGAAATTTACACAAATTTCATGTAAAATGCTTTTGCATCAAGATTTACACAAAATTTACATGCACCTAACTCTGCATAGTTCTAGAAGATTTAGATAAATACTAAACCAGAAAAAAGCTCAAAAAAAGAAATTTAAGTTCGAAAAACCTCAGGATTGTATTTTTTCAGAGTGCTGTATGCCGCTATCAAGTGTCGAAAATAATGTATGCAAATCTTCCTGGACAATGCGTAGTTAGGTGCATGTAAATTTTGTGTAAATCTTTTTGTAAAGTTCGGCTACTAGGAAAATTATGTATTTGTTCGAACCGAAAAAGATTTTAAAAGACTACGTAATTATAACACGAAATAACAATTCATCAACAAAAAGGTAAATTCATTGAACATGAAAACCCTTTCTCTTATTAAAATCCGTGTCCTTCTTATTAAAATCGTTGAATGATATGAACATGGCAGCATAAGATTTCTTTACGCATTATACGATTCTTTATTGGTCGAGTTGGAACGGAATAGAAAACAGCAAATTCACTTGGTAACGTTTTATTAAATCAAGGGAATGGAACAGTGTTTCCTTCCCTACAAATCAGGGATAATTTAGACGTTGTTCATGCACGTGAGATGGAATCTCACGTTCTGACAAATCAATATGCACGTCGTAAAGATAGTAATAGAGAAAATACGTTGTTATTCGTTGTTAAATGTATGAAATGGGGCCGGTATGAGTTTTCTTTAAAAGTTTTGTTTACAAATTCTGTTAAAGAATTGATACATTTTTGTTATATACATTGTTTGAATTGATTCTTGTTCCAGATATGGTGTTACGGAAATTTCGATTTTCATTCTTATCACAAAGCATTTTCGAATGTAATAATTTTAATACAAAATCATACACTCCTTTAGCGTTTTTATTTTGTTACTGTCAACTCATGCCGTTTATCATTATGAAGTTTTCTAAGATGTTCAAGTTTTTTGATTGAAAGTTCAGTTTTTCTTAAACTATGTTTTACGATTACGTACTATTTTTTTCATACGTACTCATACTGTTTTTTATATCAGTACCGTTTTGTTACAGGTTCGCCCACGTTTCGCGAATTCCAATTCATGATGTTAATTTCAACAGTATGGAATTTAAGAAAAAACTTATATTCTAAGATATCATGACGTTTTGTTAGAATTAAGATTTATTTGGATGATATTAAAAAAAACTCATACTCAATATTTACAATATCGTTGTATTTTAGGATATCATGGTTTTAATATCGCAGTATTAATTGATATGATTTATGAAATATGAGAATTCACTCATACAGTTTCGATTATACTTACTTGTTCACTCGTTAAATGATGTAAATTTAAAGAATCGTAAATGTGCAAGGTATTACCACTAAAATATGTACATATCCAATGAGAGTCACCGTGTAATATTTGTACATGTTCTAAGTTGTCCGGTACAGGTTTGATTCTGTCAAGATTTTGGAGACATGCAGGTTCGTAAGGCAGAAATCTGGTTAAATTTTGTACTAGTGCAGTAAAACATAGCATTTGATCAGTTCCAATCCATGCATTATTAAGAATCGGTGTTTCCACATTGTATGTCAATTCTTGTAACTGTATTTTTGGCATGCCCTGCCATGTTAGTGGACGACGATATCTCCTTGAAACTGCAGGAATGTTAGTTGTTTCATTTGATACATTATAGTTGTCATCAACAGATTTCTCTGCGACCGATTTTGGTTTATCAATTTCAGATTTTTGTACAATTTCTTCTACTGCTTTTGCAGTTTGTTTTTTCTTAGAATCAATCATAATTGATTCATTACAAAATTTCGTTGTATATGCAGTCAACACTCGTCGTTCATTTTGATTTTTCTTGAACTTTTTATTAAAAGAAAGTCTAACTCGTTTTTCAATTGCTTGATTTCGCCTATACAAAGCTACCCCGAGCGGTAATACTTGACGAATTTGGAACCTAGGATCTTGAGGGAAATGGTCAATCGTAAAAGTCTCGAACATTGTAGCTAAATGATTTCGCATAGCATCATGATTGTATCGGATTTCATTCGGTTTCATTCCAAACAACAATGACACTGCAAACGCAATAGCATAAACTCCACAATCAATGAAATTAGGTTGTTTTTGAACTGTTGGAAATATAACTCTAGATAAATCATGATCGGGAAAAAGCTTATGCAAAAACAATGACAACTCATCAGTCAATATTCCGATGTTCAAAGAATCATAAATGTATATGTTTGTTGTGTCGTAATAACAACAGACAAAATGTCCTGGCAGATAAATTAATTGCATATAATCAGAGTCTTTACGCACGGGAGTAATAGAATCAGTATCGTTCCAAGCAAGATATTGAAACTTTTTTTTAGTAACCTTTTCAACCAAACAGTTAAACGCAACAAGATGTATTATTTCCAATTGTTCACCTTTTTTGATTATATCCAAGTCAAGTTTAGTCAGAATCCCATCATACTTACAATTATCTAAACTCATTTTTACAATTTATAAGAAAAAAAAAAACAAAAAACCTTTTTAGTCCTCCAAAAAATGAAGAAATCAATACAAAACTTTTTTCGTTTTGGAATTACTATTTCTACTCAGACAAGATTTCTCTTGGAGCAGAATACAAGTATCTATGATACTTGGAGCAACACAATGCTCTAATGTTTATAAACTTAACCCTAAATTTCGAGAACAGAGCTGTTACTCTATTCTCCAAAATTTGTTTTGATTCTGCAATATTAAATTAAACGTTGAAATTTTATGCCGACCGTTTAATATTTATTATTCAAAA
Organism: Thereva unica; assembly: GCA_949987705.1. Lineage (NCBI taxonomy): Eukaryota > Metazoa > Arthropoda > Insecta > Diptera > Therevidae > Thereva > Thereva unica. Next base: position 24,312,452 of record OX465286.1, on the reverse strand, counting down.
CAAATTCTTACACTGATAATTATCTAAGAAGCAACAATCACTAAAAAACAGCACTGTGTAAAAACCCGCTACGCGAAAACGAATAATAACGAATAAATTCGAGAATGACAAAATGTATTTTAAACGTTTCAATTGAACAGTCGGTAAAACAGTAGTTGTCAACCCAACATTTGTAATGTTCAGGAAAGAAAAGCGCGGTCGAATGAAACCGAAATATGAAGATGGCGTTTGATCAACGACGAATAGCTACTTAGATTAAGCCTAGTATGGAGTTCAAACGGAATTCCGTTCCCCATATAAAATACACGTAAAAAGATGCACGAAATTACGTTCACCCGATTTTTCCGTGTACTTGTTTTGGGAGCACGGACTTCGAAGGGAATTCTGTACTTGTGAAACTTTCTAACAGATGGCTCTGCAAGGGAAATTGGAGACTTTTTTCCGTTCACGTTGGACGGAATAAATAGCTAGACAATTATTCCGTTGTTGTGCTGTTGGTAATTTTGACAGAACGACAGCAAATCACCTTTTGCCGTTCTGATTTTTGAAATTTATTCCTTTTTTTTTTAATTCTGACTTTCATTAAATTCATAATAATAATTGCGGTTCAAAAAATGTAATTACTCTTATTGAATGTTTTTTATTTTTTGTTTGCAACCACCGCAGACGTACCCCTTAATAAATACATAAGAGTCAACTTTATACTTTTTCTCCACAATATTTTCTACACGATTTTTTCCGTGTAGAATTAAATTGCAAAAATGCTAAACGGAATTCCGTTTGAACTCCATAATAGGCTTTAAGCCTACATAGTATGGAGTTCGAACGGAATTCCGTTCAGCATTTTTGCAATTTAATTCTACACGGATTTTCCACATAGTGGAGAAAAAGTAAACAGCTGACTCTTGTGTACATATTTATTAATAATTAGTGGGGCGTATGCGGTGGTTGCAGAGTCAGAAGAAAATAACATAAAATAAAAAGCATTCAAAATGAAATATTTCATTTATTTAAACCGCAATTATTATTCAGAGTCAGAATCACAAAAAAAAACAGACAATTTAAAAAAATAAACTACAATAAACTACAAAAATCACCAAGGCAACAGCTATTTTTCTGTCGTTCTGTCAAAATTACCCAAAGTGCAACACGGAATAATTGTCTAGCTATTTATTCCGTTCCAACGTGAACGGAAAAAAGTCTCCAATTTCCCTTGCAGAGCCATCTATTAGAAATTTGCAAGTGATATTACCAACAGAATTCCGTTTGAAGTCCGTACACATAAAACAAAAAGTACACGGAAAAATCGGGTGAACGGAATTCCGTGCATCTTTTTACGTGTATTTTATATATATGGGGAACGGAATTCCGTTCGAACTCCATACTAGGCTAGCAAGTAAACATGCGGACATACTGCAGCGCCATCTTGTTGGTTATATTAAAACTTTGAGTTTTCTACATTACCGACATAGCTATTCATATTTTAATTTTTGACATAATTAATTATTATTATGATTCTTTCTGATAATGTTTATTTTTATTTTATTTTTTTTTTATTTTCTATACACTTTTTACTTGTTTTTACTGCTTTTATTGTACTTTTTTCATATTAAAGGTTGTTTTCGGTGTCAAGTGCTGCCCTCTCGTAGCACTGCCAGTAAACCGACCCGACAAGAAAAAAGTGACAAAATTGAGATCCAGCATTTAAAAAATGCATAAAAATCATACAAAAAACTTTATTCAAAATGTGAAAATGATTAAAACATAAAAGAAAATAATTATTAAAACTAAATTTGTTGAAAAAGAACCTCGACGATTATTATTTTCAACACTTCTGGTACTCGTGTGTGTGGAGGGGCTAATAGAATCGGTAAACATACGTTCGTTAGTCATCATCATTTTTCATTTTATTTTTTATTTAAATTAACATAATCATTATAAAAACTCATACGGAAGTTCTAACGAACTTCTGGATGAACGACGAGTGTTGACTGCATATACAACGAAATTTTGTAATGAATCAATTATGATTGATTCTAAGAAAAAACAAACTGCAAAAGCAGTAGAAGAAATTGTACAAAAACCTGAAATTGATAAACCAAAATCGGTCGCAGAGAAATCTGTTGATGACAACTATAATGTATCAAATGAAACAACTAACATTCCTGCAGTTTCAAGGAGATATCGTCGTCCACTAACATGGCAGGGCATGCCAAAAATACAGTTACAAGAATTGACATACAATGTGGAAACACCGATTCTTAATAATGCATGGATTGGAACTGATCAAATGCTATGTTTTACTGCACTAGTACAAAATTTAACCAGATTTCTGCCTTACGAACCTGCATGTCTCCAAAATCTTGACAGAATCAAACCTGTACCGGACAACTTAGAACATGTACAAATATTACACGGTGACTCTCATTGGATATGTACATATTTTAGTGGTAATACCTTGCACATTTACGATTCTTTAAATTTACATCATTTAACGAGTGAACAAGTAAGTATAATCGAAACTGTATGAGTGAATTCTCATATTTCATAAATCATATCAATTAATACTGCGATATTAAAACCATGATATCCTAAAATACAACGATATTGTAAATATTGAGTATGAGTTTTTTTTTAATATCATCCAAATAAATCTTAATTCTAACAAAACGTCATGATATCTTAGAATATAAGTTTTTTCTTAAATTCCATACTGTTGAAATTAACATCATGAATTGGAATTCGCGAAACGTGGGCGAACCTGTAACAAAACGGTACTGATATAAAAAACAGTATGAGTACGTATGAAAAAAATAGTACGTAATCGTAAAACATAGTTTAAGAAAAACTGAACTTTCAATCAAAAAACTTGAACATCTTAGAAAACTTCATAATGATAAACGGCATGAGTTGACAGTAACAAAATAAAAACGCTAAAGGAGTGTATGATTTTGTATTAAAATTATTACATTCGAAAATGCTTTGTGATAGAATGAAAATCGAAATTTCCGTAACACCATATCTGGAACAAGAATCAATTCAAACAATGTATATAACAAAAATGTATCAATTCTTTAACAGAATTTGTAAACAAAACTTTTAAAGAAAACTCATACCGGCCCCATTTCATACATTTAACAACGAATAACAACGTATTTTCTCTATTACTATCTTTACGACGTGCATATTGATTTGTCAGAACGTGAGATTCCATCTCACGTGCATGAACAACGTCTAAATTATCCCTGATTTGTAGGGAAGGAAACACTGTTCCATTCCCTTGATTTAATAAAACGTTACCAAGTGAATTTGCTGTTTTCTATTCCGTTCCAACTCGACCAATAAAGAATCGTATAATGCGTAAAGAAATCTTATGCTGCCATGTTCATATCATTCAACGATTTTAATAAGAAGGACACGGATTTTAATAAGAGAAAGGGTTTTCATGTTCAATGAATTTACCTTTTTGTTGATGAATTGTTATTTCGTGTTATAATTACGTAGTCTTTTAAAATCTTTTTCGGTTCGAACAAATACATAATTTTCCTAGTAGCCGAACTTTACAAAAAGATTTACACAAAATTTACATGCACCTAACTACGCATTGTCCAGGAAGATTTGCATACATTATTTTCGACACTTGATAGCGGCATACAGCACTCTGAAAAAATACAATCCTGAGGTTTTTCGAACTTAAATTTCTTTTTTTGAGCTTTTTTCTGGTTTAGTATTTATCTAAATCTTCTAGAACTATGCAGAGTTAGGTGCATGTAAATTTTGTGTAAATCTTGATGCAAAAGCATTTTACATGAAATTTGTGTAAATTTCACATAAAGCTGGCTACCAGGATTTTTTCGTTTGGGAGAGTTAGTTTGATTCAAATAAGATAACACGCTACTTGCGTGATGACATGATCATTTGTTTTTTAGTAAGTGACGATTAAACATAAGGTCGAATTTCATCTGTCAGACATTTTCGTGTGTACTTTTATTCGATTTTAGTTTAGAGGTTTTGTATGTTATATAGAAGAGAAGTCATGATAACACTGGTCTGCACATTTTTTCTCCTTTCCAATTTAATAGTCGTATCCTAAGTATTTTTTCGCGCTGAATCCGAATCCGTTGGCCAAATTGCCCTATCACGTCAGGATTTTGAGCAATCCTAACCTAAAAGTGCCAAAAAGCGTGTTTTGTGCACTTTTGCGCGTTAAATATCTCAAAACTATGGAATGATAGGGCAAATCGGACAACGGGATCGTTTTCAGCATGCCAAAATCTACAGAAAACCATGTCGAAAGCGTTAAATTTGAAAAAACTTTTTTTGTAATACTGAAAAGAAAACCTTCTTGGCGCGAAATTGACGATTTTTATTAACACATGATATCATCGTTGCACCGAAGTTTACATTATAATAAATGTAATAATTTTAATACAAAATCATACACTCCTTTAGCGTTTTTATTTTGTTACTGTCAACTCATGCCGTTTATCATTATGAAGTTTTCTAAGATGTTCAAGTTTTTTGATTGAAAGTTCAGTTTTTCTTAAACTATGTTTTACGATTACGTACTATTTTTTTCATACGTACTCATACTGTTTTTTATATCAGTACCGTTTTGTTACAGGTTCGCCCACGTTTCGCGAATTCCAATTCATGATGTTAATTTCAACAGTATGGAATTTAAGAAAAAACTTATATTCTAAGATATCATGACGTTTTGTTAGAATTAAGATTTATTTGGATGATATTAAAAAAAACTCATACTCAATATTTACAATATCGTTGTATTTTAGGATATCATGGTTTTAATATCGCAGTATTAATTGATATGATTTATGAAATATGAGAATTCACTCATACAGTTTATTATCCTTGCTCTTTCATTTTCTTGATTGTTGCGGAGTTAGTCCTTTATTGCCATCATTATCTTGCATAAGCATTTCTGGCTCATCTTTGTCTATCCCATCAAGCTCTGTTATTTCAATTGCCTCGTCAATGCAATGCTCATCATTTACGACTGTAGTCTGAAAAAAAAAATTATTTTAAATAGTAGTGAATTTAAGTAATTTTTAATTTTCAGCTTCCTACAAATGAAGAAGACTGGAGACGGATTGCAAATGAATTTGAAGAAAAGTGGAACTTTCCACATTGTCTAGGTGCCATTGATGGGAAGCACGTGGAAATCAAGGCACCTGCAAATTCTGGAACTGTATTTTTTAATTACAAGCAATCATTCAGTATTGTATTGCTCGGAATTGCAGATGCGAATTATAAATTCATATATGCAAATGTTGGTATACAAGGTCGGATTTCTGATGGAGGGGTCCTTAAACATACATCTTTTTATGAGAAATTATGTAAGAAGCAATTAGAAATACCTGAGCCAGCTCCGCTTCCTGGAAGAACTAAAGATGTGCCTTTTGTACTCGTAGCGGATGACGCATTTGCTTTGGACGAAAATATTATTAAGCCTCTACCTGGTCATTATCCGAAAAATTCCTGGCAAAGAATTTTTAATTATAGATTATGTCGAGCACGAAGAATAATTGAAAATGTTTTCGGTATACTCAGTGGAGTATTTCGAGTTTTAAGAACGGAAATGCAAGTGACCCCCGAAAAAGCAACAAGTGTAGTTTTGGCAACAATTTATATTCACAACTTCTTACGGAATAAGGCATCTACACGATATACACCGAAAGGAACATTTGATTCAGAAGATTCCGAAGGAAATTTAATACCAGGATCTTGGAGAGCAATTTCAGAAAGTGGTGAACGCAGTAATAGGATTAAACAGAACCAAAACAAGGACAAATCACAAATATTCTTACCGACAATAGAAAAGAATATGGGGAATATTTTTGTAGTATTCAGGGGTCTATACCGTGGCAATATAATAAGTAATACTATTGAAAGCAGTAAGACAATGTCTAAAAAAAAAGGTATAAATTTCATCAGTTCCACAACCTGATTTTTTGCTAGCGTTAATTTTACTTTGCTCCCTGCTAAATTGACTTTTTATATTGTGCCACTTATCCTCAACGTCTTTTTTGGAACAAGTCAAAGAATTTGCTATCTCTTCTAAAATATCATTTCGCCTGTTTGTATCCTTATAGTCTTTGGATTTAATATCCCATACACCACTAGATCTTATTTTATCTATGAGATTTAAGGTTTTTTCTTTGGTCCACATCGACATTTTGAAAAAAAGAAAAGTAAAATGTCTTGAAAATTCACTTTATTTACAACAACGCGCAAGTTTCTTGCCTTTTTGAATTTATTTCTGGCGCTGAAATAGTGCGACTTGTCAAATCAAGAGCAAAATACCGATATACAAAATGTATGATCATTTGTATGAGTACAGAGTCAATGTATGAGCAGTTGTATGAGTTTCTGTTGCGCGATTTGTTTATTTGACTTGTATCTCATACAAATCCTGATACATGTATATAAGCAGAGATAACATAATACTCCGTATAAAGATGCGACAGCTAGAACTAAAAACCCGAACGCTTTTTGCCTCGGCAGGCCTCTGAGATTGCCTCCCCCTTAGCAACATGCAACATATTCGAGTTTCTAGCTACACAAGGAGGCGAACGTGGTCATGGTCCGCAGCACAAGACATGCGGTGAGTTTGTCGATAAGGAAGCTAGAATTTTAGGGGGGCAAGGAAAGGAACTGACAACAGAATGTTCCTCGCAGCATTGTCATCTTTCAAACATTTACGTCTAGCGCTACATTGAAGGATTTCCCTGATGCTTTGTATTTTAACTATTTCCTAGAACATTCAGTGTATTTTTTTAATGACTTCTAATTTCTCTTGATTTTAAATTTGTTTGCGATATTTTTAAAATAGGTAGGTACTTGGTTGAGGTTTTTTTGGCTACGGATTTTCGAATTTTTTTTATTTTCTGGTATTTCGGTATAACTAGAATGATTTTACAAACGAATTTAGGAAATTATTCTATATTTTATTTTATCTATAGAATTTTCGCTTTTGCCTTTAAATGTTGGATTTTGGCTTTAAGTAGGTCTTTTGTTGTAGGTATGTTGTGGGCGAAGATTTTTGGCCACAGTTTTTTGTAAAAAATGCAAAAAAGTCGCATACCCTGGGGAGTTGTTTGCATCATCCAAAGTTGCAAAGCGCATAAACATGCTGAGCCATATCTGAAATTCTTTCGATTTCCAAAATCTGGGACAAGTCCTTTTCATAAATGCTTGTAAATTACCATCCCCGTCCACAATAAAAAATGCGTACGTCTGCTCAAAACATTGCGGTAGTAGTTGTTTTGGTAAAAAGAAATTAAAAATAGGCTCAATACCTTGCTTGATATTTGTAAACTCTTCAATTAATGAATATGAGGAAAGGCTACAGTCAATTTTTCAAGGCAAAAGTATGAAAGCAGGAATTTAATCTAGGACTTGCAATTACAGGAATTATCTGTTTTAGAGTCATAGAAGTAAGATAGTATTATAAGATAGAGTAAATATTTAGCCCGCAAAAATTTTCTGCAAACAATGTTTGGAAGATGAAAAAAAAGTATGTTACAACCGCAAACGATAATTCTGGTTTGTTGAGGAAATATAAAGAGTTTGTAATAAAAAAAAAAAACGAAAAACTTCAGGAATAAAAAAATAAGACCAAAATGGAGCACTTAAAGAAAATGTGTAAGAAAACACTCAATTATCATATCGATAAAACACCCTTTGTTTCCGCTGAAAGCAAAGCTTTTCGAAAATGATTTTAAAATGAAAAAGAGAAATTGCTAGCACAATGCATACATTATACCTATATCCTCTTCTTTTTAGAAATATATGAGAGAAATTTAATTTGCCCTCTATTCGGCCAATACAAAGATGGTTGCCTACTAAATGCATTCCGCCTAGTATAAATGAACATAAGTTCCGGGAACATAAGTATATTGGAATGGTCTGCTGACAGCAGAGAATCCGTCTTGATTTAACAAAATTAAATATGTCGAATGGCAGACTTAAATTTTTAGAATTTTAAACAATCTTTAGATATAATTTTAATTTACTTACAAAATATATATCCGTCATATTGAAACATATTTAATTTTTAAATTTAAAAATTTGGTCTCGACAGAATTTAAGGCAATTTTATAACTAAACGAATAGTTTAAAGAAAATATTCAAGTTTCATTAACTCCACGCTTGGGAATTATCGTTTGTTCAAAAAATTAGCTATTGGGGCACGCTGTGCTTGGCGTGGGGTAATAACTTGAGAACATATTTATCTAGCAAACTAAAATTTAATGCACATGAAATTTACAGAGTTATTCATTCTGCTATTCTCGATTAGCAAATGATGGCTGAACAAAATGGACTGAACACCTACGCAGGACCGGTTTTAGGTATTGTAGCGCCCCGAGCGAGATAGTTTTATGCGTTCTTAACTTTTTTTAGGTACCTACTTATGTTATTATGCCCAAATTATACAATCACCCGAGTACAAATAAAAGATGGCCTTACAATGGGTGAGCACCGGCTGCTGGGGAGCACATACAGGCTCACGACGGCTAAACTTGATCAAAAGATTTAAATGGCCGAGTGCTGAGCAGTACATATTGGCATACGACGGTAAATTTGAACCAAACAAAGAATCTTCATAAAATGTATTGTTGAATGTGCATAATGGGAACATGATCATTTTCGTTGTGTACAAACGTCTTTTCAAGAGAAACAGCTCGCCAGACGTGGGTTTGTTTTTCAGGAAGTGCTAGCTGCTGTTGGTTTCTGTTTTAGTGGGGAATGTTCTTATTTCATGCCCAACGACTATGTTTTAATCAGGGTTGGTGTTCGCCCGTTGTTAGGCCATATAAGATACCATCGTCGTCGGCCAAACTTCGCGCAAATTGCGTTAACACAGAAAATATGATAATGGTAAGATAAGGCGGCATTATGCGTTAGTTCGTAAAAGCAAGTGGAAAGAAACAATTTATAGTTTTGATGCTACTTTTCCCATCTATAGAATAGTTTATCTATGGTATTATGAACAAATGGTATTCCACATCCCACAGTTATTTGTTATGTAATCTATTCCTGGGAAAACGAAAAACTTTTATTCAAAAATAAAGAAAAATAACGTACGTACATGCTTCCAATATAAATAAGCAAATTGCAATCAATAAACATTGAGGTCATAAGCATTTAAAGTTCCGATTATGTTGCGTTTATTACAAAACCGCGCAATAATTGGCTTTTTCGGAGGACAAGCCGGTTTTGTTTTTGTACATTAAGCCCATCTACTCTATTGAGTGAGCGAAGTATAGAAACTTCTATAAATCTCTTATACCTCTCTCAGTTGAATTCACAAGCAGGATTGGAGAGCTATGACACTTCCGAGGATACTCGTGTGGCTCTCAAAGGCTGCTATTGCCCTGCACTGGTTTATTGCTGGAAACTGAAGACAAGTGGCAAGACTTTTACGTTTTTCCAATCACAAACTTTGTTTATATCCTGTACATATCCGGCGTTGTATGTTATTTTGTATTTTGGAGGTGTTATCATGTAATAACTAAATAAATTAACACATTACTGGATCTCGGCGGCACCCCTTGGAAAATTACCCCCTCGGGCCGTCGCCCGGGTTCGCCCCCTAAAGCCGGTACTGCCGTTCGTCTGTCCGTTCGTCTGTCCATCCGTCTATGCCCGTCTCTTTTGGTCTGTACTGAACGCATTTATTTAGGGAGCTGACATTTTTTACACGGCTTTTTCAAAAAATAGTAAATACTTTCATTTTCGTCTAGCGGTCTTAACATTGTTGTGAGATCAATTATAACTATTCTTCTTGTTATATTAAGATTGTAGATTTGAGTCTGAAAAGGGCTTAATCACATCACAATTTTTTTAGCTTTTTCGATAACCTAATACAAATAATACTTTAAAAATAATTTATATATGTACATATGTATATAAAAATGAATACATATTTATGTTGTGTGTAATCGAGGTTTGAAATATGAAATGACTGTTTGAGAGCTGCTTGTGTGCAATGGCGCTTGAAAAAAAAATTGTCGATATTCCTATTGGGGAATATTTTTGGTATTCGCATAAAATATATATGATTTGTATAGAAAATCGGTTTGTTTTTTAAATGAAATAAAAAAAGTGAAATCGTTCTGAAAAAAGGAACGCAGCAGCTAGCAGGATAGTGGTGTCAAATTGTAAACGGATTAAACTAAACGTAGCTGGGCTTCCTTTTGAACGGGCTAAAATGGTTTGGACTAAACCATTAAAATAATATTTTCTTTGCTTCCCTTCTAGTTTTATTGACGTGATATATTCAATCATTTCTTCCAGGAATTGCTTTACAAACCCTTCTCTTCTTAATCTGGCCTTAAAACTATTTTTACAAAATGGATTTTTGCTGTTTAAGCAATCTATTAATTTGTTTATTTCTGCAATGAATTCAGCTGTGGATTTCGCCTTGTTACTAGCTTTTCCAGAAAACACTCCCATTTGTTCAGCAGATTTGATTACTGCCGCACAAGTTTAACTGGACGCTTGCACAACTAACGAATCAATCATCTTTTCCCATTTCTTTGGACTCTAATGTTTTCCGTAAGCTTATGGCTCATTTTTGTCACATTACTTTTCTCCATAGTAACCAACTCTTCTATGCATTTATATTATGTAACTGGACCATCAATGGTACATAAATCAGCCTTCATCAAAGTATTCCTAAATGAGGTACATCATATAATGCACAATAGAGATTTTCAAAATGTGGCTTAAATGTTGTTACGCCTAATCGGAAGAAACAATTTCTATTATTTGGAACTTGATCGCATACCATACCACCTCTAATATTTTACCCGTCATTAGAACAGTATTCTATCAATTCTTGTAATTTTTGTGATAAACTTTCCCCAGTAATACTGGTTTTTGTAATCGATAGTTTTGGTTGTACATCAGCCCTTCGATGTACCCGTGTACATGCAGAAAATATTTGCAGGCTCAATATTTGATTGTTGATAAGGGGACTCTAAAACGGATAAATCCTGTATTTGCAAGTCCGAGATTAAATTCCTGCTTTCATACGTTTGCCCTGAAAAATTGACTGTAGCCTTTCCTCATATTCATTAATTGAAGAGTTTACAAATATCAAGCAAGGTATTGAGCCTATTTTTAATTTCTTTTTACCAAAACAACTACTACCGCAATGTTTTGAGCAGACGTACGCATTTTTTATTGTGGACGGGGATGTTAATTTACAAGCATTTATGAAAAGGACTAGTCCCAGATTTTGGAAATCGAAAGAATTTCAGATATGGCTCAGCATGTTTATGCGCTTTGCAACTTTGGATGATGCAAACAACTCCCCAGGGTATGCGACTTTTTTGCATTTTTTACAAAAAACTGTGGCCAAAAATCTTCGCCCACAACATACCTACAACAAAAGACCTACTTAAAGCCAAAATCCAACATTTAAAGGCAAAAGCGAAAATTCTATAGATAAAATAAAATATAGAATAATTTCCTAAATTCGTTTGTAAAATCATTCTAGTTATACCGAAATACCAGAAAATAAAAAAAATTCGAAAATCCGTAGCCAAAAAAAACCTCAACCAAGTACCTATTTTAAAAATATCGCAAACAAATTTAAAGTCAAGAGAAATTAGAAGTCATTAAAAAAATACACTGAATGTTCTAGGAAATATGTAGTTAAAATACAAAGCATCAGGGAAATCCTTCAATGTAGCGCTAGACGTAAATGTTTGAAAGATGACAATGCTGCGAGAAACATTCTGTTTTCAGTTCCTTTCCTTGCCCCCCTAAAATTCTAGCTTCCTTATCGACAAACTCACCGCATGTCTTGTGCTGCGGACCATGACCACGTTCGCCTCCTTGTGTAGCTAGAAACTCGAATATGTTGCATGTTGCTAAAGGGGAGGCAATCTCAGAGGCCTGCCGAGGCAAAAAGCGTTCGGGTTTTTTGTTCTAGCTGTCGCATCTTTATACGGAGTATTATGTTATCTCTGATATAAGTGTAAACATAGCTTTAGGAGGTCCTCTGCAGTAGACACGCTGACGTTGCGCTAAACTGGCTTTTGAGACATAACTTTTTCCGCAAACGCATCCGAATGTTCTCTCTTCGACTTCTGAGGGTGATTGCATCGTGGTATGTCTCACGTGCGTTGAATTTGTGGTTAAGTATTCACCCTTTCTGAATGCCTTTAATGGCACATATACTCTCCTCGATAGCTCTCTCAGACTTAGTGTTTCCTGTACATGTTATTCCGGTTATGCCGATGTGATTGTGTAGACATTGTCTATATAAGTTTTTATATAATGCCAATCTTAGATACTATTACGTTACTTAAGTTAACACTTATGTTATTATTTGTTCTTTAAAATTCTAATTAAATCAAATATTTATATCTTTAAAATTCTAATCAAATAATACAAAAAAAAGAATTACGTTACGTTACTTTAAGTTAACACTTTCATTAAAATAACATTCATTCTTTAAAATTCTAATTAAATCAAATATTTATATCTTTAAATTCTAATTAAATCAAATATTTTATGCTTTTAATATTACCTATTATTTTTTTCTTTAAAAACATTTACAAGAAAACAGTAAACAGTAAACAATAAAAAGTCTGAGGAACACTTTTTTTTAATTGCATACTTTCAGGCGAAATTAAATAAATTATTATTTGTGTACTTGTCTATGCTAAGGAAATTGCTGTAGATAAAAGTGGTTTGTGCTGCTGCTAATGAAATGTCAAATTTATACAAGTTTTGTTTATCTATTTTTCACTATAAAAGCATTTTCCACTTCGTTAATAACAGTTGACTTACTTTTGGATGATACGAAATCGGTGATCAACATTTGCTTACTCTGGCGGGTATTTTTATAAATTTCTTCATATTGACTGAGCGCATTTTTTATTATTCTTTGAAATTTCAATGCTCTCTCGGTATCAGGATCTCTGTTAAAAAAATAATTTTGCAGTTCTCTGCCTAGTCGAAGACATTCAGCAATAACTTTTCCACCAAATTTTTCAGCTGTATTACTGTCATCGTCGGAATTGCTATCTCCAGTATCTTCGGGAACTTGATGTAGTACTAAATCAACGAGATCCGTATCTGAAATTTCCTCATCCTCAAATAACTCCACTTTATTTGAAGACTATATTCAGCGGCGACTTTAAAGACAATTTTCAGCTTATTGACATTTTCTTGCTTATTTGAAGCTGATATTATAAGATCGTCCATGTATGTTTGTACGATGTCTTTAGCTATAAGTTCTCTGAAAATAAAGTGAATAAATCGGCAGAAAACAGTCATCAATCCGAATGGCACTTTTAAGAATTCGAAATGACCTTCCGCAGTTATGAAGGCCGTATATTTTATACTACTTTCTTCCACTGGTACGTGAAAATACCCGTTTCTGAGATCCAATGTGGTAAAAATATTTGAGCCTGCCAGTTTATCTAAAATATCTTCGATAATTGGCATCGGAAAGTGCTCCTTTATTGTCACTTTGTTTAATCGTCTATAATCTATACACGCCCTATGTGATCCATCCTTTTTCTTCGTGACCACAACATTGCTTGCGAATAGTGAGTTAGACTGGCGAATGATTCCTTCTTGTAGCCATTCTTCAATTTGCTGTTTCACCACCAGTTTTTCCGTCATAGGTAATCGCCGTGGATTTGTGTAAATCGGTGTTTCGTCATTTAAAGTTATGTTCATTTTAATTAGATAATTAGTCGCCTTATTTGGTTTGTAACTTTGGACTAAATCATTTATTTCATTTTCAAACTCTTGAGGAACATCCAACTTGTCGTCTACTGATCAATTGAGGCATTTTCTTTAAGTGGGTTTCGATAGTGAAATGTTACACTCTCTCCATCAAAAAGGACCTTAGCTTTTGAAATAGTGTCGCTTCCTATAATACTGTTACGTTTTTACGGCTTAACGGATTCGTAGGATTAATTAAGGAATACACCTTTTAATTATCCACACAATAATTTATTTATCACAAACCAAAACACAATTTAATTACCAACACAATTCTTACAGTTCACTATAATCACTTTAACTTTAATAACTCGCACTATTAAATTCTATCTATCGCTTTATAGTTCACTTTTAAATCACCACTTTCACTGTTCTCACTTTAAAACACTTTTATCGCCTTTCAAATCAAAACTGACTTTCTCAGCGCCTGCAAGCCGCTTTTATATCCAAGCTCCACCTTTATTTAACTTCTGGAACCTTCTCGAATCCTTTTTTCTCGAGCCTAGTGGTATGTTCTTTTCTTTTCGTCCAGAAGCTTGAAGTTGTCTTCACTTATCGCGCGTTCCAATTTTAGTTTAGTACATAAGTCACATTGATTATATACATTGATTATCTATAAGTAGATACGTAACCTTGTTTGCGGGCTTTGGACATAGATGGCCTTACTTACACTGATTTCAAAAATCCATGTTAAAACTGAGACTCAAGAGCTTTCGAAATATATAAAAGCTGTCTATCGGTTTCGCTGCTTATGTACATTGAACTTTTGAATTCATGTATATAGCAATCGCATGAATTGGGATACTTGCGATTGCGCCTGCCGTTCTTTGAGACAAAATTTTCGGAATTTTTGTTGTTGTGTTGTTTAAAAACGACTTTTCAGGTTTAGGGAAAAATTTAGTCGTGGAAGATTTTTATTTATTTTTTTTTTTATGAAATCATATTTTTTTGTCTGCAGGTGGATACGGTGCCGCAAATTTTAATTTCTGCATTGTACAGAATATAAAAATTTTTCTATTTTCGACCAAAAGTTGAGCCTGAGAAAATTTCAGTAAAAAGTTTTAAATTACATATGGAAGAGGTTTTTATCATATCGAGCCCTTCCCGCCGTTTTATCGTAACCGGCAAAAAGTAAATTTTACAGGAGAAGGTTTTTTTTTACTTATTTTTGTATCTGTTATTTGCAATGGGCTGAAATTAGTTAGGCTAATTATTTTATTAGTTAGGCTAGTTTATTATCCGATTAATGTCAAAATTGGTGGTATGTTTCGAAGGTTAAATTAACGTCGTTTGCGGTAAAAAACGAATTTTCGAAAAAATGTCGCTTACGATAAAACGGCGGGAAGGACTCGATATAGTATCCCAGGCAATGAAGTATTTTGCCTCATCATTAAGATTTGATGTTTAATGATATGGGAAAAGTAAAATCTTTCTTTATGTAAAACCATTCCATGCTAAACTGTCGCACTTTACTGTTACTAAAGAATATTTTAAAATTTATAACGCACCAGGAATTGTAAGTGCTTTATAAATATAATAAGTCTTGTGCACTCTCTTCCACACCACCTAAGAGGTCGAGTACAGGGCGCGTTTTTTTATATCGTGGTGTCCCCAGTAGGCATAATTCACGGCTTTCAATCAAAAAGATCCTTTCGCATTCAGGCATTGGTTTGGATTTAGGACCTTGGCTATAATGATAGATCCACATAAATCTATCATCCTGGAACTGTAAAACAATTGAATCCTTCTTTCCAAAATTTACAGACAGCATAACAGGGACAGGCTGAAGTGTACTATAAACCGGCTTTACTTAGTATTAACTAGTTTTGTTAATATTCATCCTCTCATCTTTACAATTTTTCCGCAACTGCTTGTACAGGGTCTGTCACGTATGCTAGGGCTCCTAATAGTTTGGCGCTATAAAATTTGTAAATAGAGTATTACTAACACCCTATATGTAACAAATCAACTAGCGAGGGGTTACTCAGGTAACCCAAGAATTCATTAATGATTTGTGTAACCGCTTACATGGTAATTGAAAAATTCTACTGCAAATTTAGTAAAATGGAGGTCTTTACATTGTAATGGCTAGGTAAGCGACTAGGTAATGACTTGTGAAATACTTTCGTTGGAAATGTGATGTGCTTTTATTATTCTTTGTCTTGTCGAAGCCTCTCTTCTTGAGTTTATTCCGTCCTCCAAATTCGTTCGGTGTGGATCGTGCAGAGCAGTAAAAAATATATCTTGCTAGTAAAATTCTCACCAAATGTAGCTGAAATGCAATGGTAATTTTGGATAGTAATGTTCTTAATGCTAAAAAGGGTAGCCAGAATTTTATTCTGCGTGCCATACATGGTAATCTATGTATTCACTTAATACACTTCACCTCTGAAATAAGTCTTCGTTTGTAATGCCTACAGTAAGTACTTACCGCCATAGGACATCCATATGTAAAAGTAAGTTATTATATCATCACAAAGGTAATGGCTCCATCTCATTATCACCTCGCTTACCTAGCCATTACATTTCCCGCTGGGTTGTAAAAACGGAGTTTTATCGGATCAGTTTTATCCCGTAAACTTCCGAAGTTATCGTCGAAGGCGAACTTGTTACGTACACAAAAAGTGCACGGGGCCGGTAAACGACCCGTGCACAAGTCCCAAGTGTAACCTGAAACGCCAAAGGAAATTGGCAACAAATAATTAGCGCAATTTGCCTTGCGAAATTAATAAAAGAAAGAAAAAGCTCGTAAGCAAATTGCGCCAGTTTCAGGCCACTTGAAGAAAAGCCGACGGGTGCGTTTTTCCGGCCGGCGACCTCAGCCTTGGGTCAAGCACCAGCAGGTGATTTTTGCACCTAGGTTGAGTGCCCGGAGGAAAAATGCAAACGAAGGGTTTTTGGAAAGAAAAGTTTCGGGAAACTGAAGATCGATCGAGTGGTCGATCGATGAGTCTAGTTTGGTTCTTCACCGGCGGCGGTGCGTTTTTTAAGAAAAAGAAAACATAATTGACATTCAACCTTAAGGGGGTGTTACCGTCTAGAATGCCGATTTTAGGCTGTTTTTCAAAAAATTATTTTGGAGCTACAAGGCATCATGCAATATTCTGGTTTTTTGCTTGTTGTTCCTTATTATTTGAAGAACAAAAACTCATATTTGTGTCAACCAAATTTATTTTCTAAGTGCAAATTTTCAGCGGTTAATGTGACCTTGTCACGCTGATTTTCACTGCTGGCCGATAAGAAATCTCGGGAACTAGTAATCTGAGACAGAAATGGGTATGCAATTATTAATCTGCAATAAATTCCGCGGATGGTAAACCACAGTTTTAGTCAATATGTTGATTAGAAACAAAATGGCGGCCATACGAAAAAAAATTGTCCATTTTTGCCACATTTTTTTACCTTTAGAGTGCTTGAAAAAATATGTAACAACAATTTTTTAATGAAAATTTTGGTTTAGCATCCAATGAAAACTATCTAGAACATTTTCCCCAAATTTCAAGTCGATACCTCTCATAGTTGCTGAGAAAAGTTATCGGCCAGTACAAAAAATGTGGTTTCGAGAAAAACGCGTTTAAAGTTTCGACATGACTTTTTATCATTTTCCGAAGGTTTCAGCGATACCAACCTCTAGTCAGCAATACCAGCACCATACCCTCCTCTTCTTCGAAAAACTGTTGACGAGTCATTTGGTCCTGCTGGCTACGCTGTATGGCCTCTCGAACCTCCGGAGTCAGGCGCTGCTCCGCAAACCACGCAGTCGCGCGCAGAAAGTCAGTTTTCGGCAAGCTGAGATTACTTCAATTAACATGCAAAAAAGTGGGTACTGAGTTTGCGGATTGAAAAACGACTTTCGGGGGTGATAGTATATAGTATAAGGTACAATAAAACGCAAAAAAAAAATAGATTTTTTCAAACTTCTAAACGGTAACACCCCCTTAACGGTGGCGCGTTGTAAAAGAAAGAGTGGTGATCGAACGTTATCGGCGGCGCAATCGATGTTGTGAAAAGGAGAGCGGTCGGGTAGATAAATGTTAATTTTGTAATTTGATTAATAAAACGATAGTTTCGAGTTATAAGAAGATAAAAGTTAATTTTGTAATTTTAATAATAAAACAATAGTTTTGAGTTATAACAACGTAAAGACTGTGAACTAAGTAAGTTTATATAGTTCGGGTAGATAAATGTTAATTTTGTAATTTGATTAATAAAACGATAGTTTCGAGTTATAACAAGATAAAAGTTAATTTTGTAATTTTAATAATAAAACAAAAGTTTTGAGTTATAACAAAGTAAAGACTGTGAACTAAGTAAGTTTATATAGTTCGGGTAGATAAATGTTAACTTTATAATTTTGATAATAAAACAATAGTTTTGGGTTACAACAACGTAAGGACTGTGAACTAAGTAAGTTTATATAATCCGGTCAAATAAAAGTCAATTGTGTAATTTTAATAATAAAACAATAGTTTTCAGTTATAACAAAGTAAAGACTGTGAACTAAGTACAGATAAAAGTTAATTTTGTAATTTTAATAATAACAATTAATTAATAGTGTAAAACCATGTGTAAATGATAAAAGCTATATTTATCATATTGAATAAAGCCTTTTGGAGTGCAATTTTACTTTACAATTAAATTAAAAACTGTGAACTTGGTGTTACTTTAGACAAGAATACACCCAGTGTAAATCATATAATGAATAAATGACTGAAGTCCTATTTGCAAGATAATCTAAAAGATTCTTTTTGGTGAGTTCTTTTAGTTCTTATATTATAAATTTGTGAAGTTGTGTATGACCCAACTCTGAGTGGGTTACCTGTGGATTACTTCACCTGCTAAAAAATCATTTTGTTGACAAATAACTTGTAAAAAAAAAAGGGGTCCAAGTATTGTGTGAACCTCAGGTTATATATATATACAAAATATATATAACAAACTGACAATCAATAAATCTTGGTGCTTCCTGTGTAGATCAACAAATTACTTGCTAAACATACAACATTCTATCGCCACTATCTCAGTACCATCGAAATAAACCCTCTCCTGCCTGCACGGCAATCTTATTCCCTCGGCACCAAATTAGATAATACGTCTCACTCCTTCCACCTGCAGCCTTCTTTTCGGGCACTCTACAAAATAGGAATTCGTTTCTAAAAATAACAACTGGATTCTGGAATAATCGGTTAGTATTTCCGAGCTCCAACAGCCAAGAATACAAACGCAGAATTCCTCGTCAATTCCACCTCCCAACGATCATAATGGTTAACCTATTCCACCCTTGTACTAATCTTACTGCAAGACAATGAACCATGATATGACAAACTAAATAATGGACTAGTTGTACAAGAGTTATTTTGGGAAATTTGTTCAAAAATCGTACAACATTTTTCATGTTTTTTTTTGATTTGATTCAAGGGTGGATTCACCGCATTGAAAAAGAGGTTATAATAAATTTTCCAATTTATTTTTGATATTATTTCATCAAAAATAAAATTTAAAAACATAAAAATATTTGAATCATTTTTCAAATACAACTTGTATTGTATTGAAAATGACTTATTTCTTCTTAACAATACCAAGCAACCAACCTGCAATCCGGTAGCAGCAACAATTACCCAAAACGTAGAAAAAAGCTGCTGTATAAAGTTTATTTTTAAAATATTACTTCCCGTTAATTTTATCCCCTTAATGCTTGATAAAATTCGGCTAGATTAAATAAAAATCAACCACCTTCGCAAATAAATATAGTGCATAAATATAGTGAAGAGTGCATTTAATTTATTTTATTATAACTATCCTTAAAAAGGGGTATATTTTATATTTATAAGGGTGACAAACATATTATATTTTATTGCAGTCCTAAAATTTCCTGCTGATTTTCATAATCAGCCACCAAAAAACATGAAGAGAAATGGCCTCGACTCCCAGATCCGGCGGCGCGGAAGTGAGTGCGGATTTGACACTTTGCAATTCTCAAATCCGCAGTCCCGGATTCAATTAAATCAAAAATTCGGAATGAAGACTCACTGACAATGAAATACCTGATGTCGGATTATCTTAGGCGCATTTGTGGTTTCGAATCCGCAGAAAATTTGTTGCGGATCACACTTTTAAAGCGCGGAAAATATCAAAGAGAGATTCGCGGTTGTGGATTTGAGAATCGCAAAGGGTCAAATCCGCACTCACTTCCGCGCCGCCGGAGCTGGGAATCGAGGCCATAGTTTCAAAACGGTGTTTCGACACCTCTACCCCTCCCATTCCTTTGCGTTGCAAATGGACTTTCCGCTAACTAATGCAAATAAGTCTCATAAAATCAAAAAGTCCGAAAACTGAAAAATCATGAGATTCTATATCTCAAATTTGTATACGGCACCGCGCCCCAGCCAAAATAAATTCAACTTCATTTTAATGTTCCAAGAAAATACCTTCTTATGTACACTTTATTTCCATCATCGATAACCCTCAGCTTTTTTATTATGTATTATCGAAATTCCAAACCAAAGCTTCCAAATCTTGCAAGTTTTACCGAAAGCACAAACCGCAAAAAGAAAACAGACGCTAGCGCCGCCAAACACCAACACCCGCCATCCTCGCAGGTCCCATGATTACGCATCTACTTATAGATAATCAATGTTATATACTAAGTAGATATGGACAAACGCGATTCAAATTAACTTCCAGTTACGGCACCACGAGCTGGGGGCGCTAATATCGCAGGGTTTTATGCTCCGCTATATATGGTTAGTTTCCGAAATAAACTTTCTTGTTTATGTGAAAGCCCTTTGCGCATTTGAAAACAAAATCAGAAGCTGCAGCTTTGAGTTTAGTGGCGGTGGATCTAAAAATAGATTTCTATGCGCTTATTCCTATTGTTTTGTTCGGGAAGGGTAAAGAGGGTGATAAAATCATGATGATTTCGTAGCCGATGGGTGAAATTTGACAATGAGGGAAAAAAATGAATGGACGAGACAACTTTAATGGGAAATTTGGCTACAAGCATGTTTTTATTATCTTGAGAAATAAATGGATTTGAAGGAATTATTTCACTTTTTTAGCGAAAAAGTGACAAATTTTTAGATTTTTTTCTCAGGTATTTTAGTTCGTAGAAATTTGAAATTTTTAGGGATAATTGTATTACTATTGATATATGTATATAAAATAATTTTTATTTTTGATTTTATTTATCGTTATTTATGTATGTGGCATGGCCAAAACAACACTTTGTACCGTTAGTACATTATGCCCTTCAAGTCAGGATGCAGTGTCTATTAGTAAGTTTAGGTTAGTCTGGATGGTGCGTCAGTAGAGATCGATGAACCTTGGGTTTTATCTATGAGGTGTAATATGGTCCCAGCAACACCGACTGTGTTCTAATTATTAACGAAGGGGAGGTATTTAGTGGGCTTGGGATGGGCCGAGTTGGCTAGTCTTGGAAAAAAGGTGCATGTAGGTAAAAGCGGTAAAAATTAGCGAGGGCTGCTACATTTCTACAGTGGCTTGAAGAGTCTATAGAGGAGCAAAATGGGCCAGCCAAGGCAAGCTAGTTTTTAGGGTAATATAGGTTCGCGCCACGCAACCGTCAAAAACAATTAAATTTAAAGTCTTTTATTACAACAAAAGCTAAGGATTTAGAACGAGTTAAAATAAATTGAGAGAACAATTAAACAAATTATAGTAATTACAACCAGACGTATTTTGATAAAGACTAAACCGAAACTGAATCTCTGTTCTTTAATTTAATTTTTCCAAACGTGAAAGAAGAGATTACACCTGACTTACTTAATATTAATAATGTTACAATATTGCTAACTAAGCGTCTGGGGGTAGCCGGATGCTCCCGAAGTATCGATGTCATCGATGGTGGCTCATGAACTTTTGGTTGGGGTCATGTGTCGTATGGGGTGTGGCCGTGGGAATAGAACTTTTACCCCGATATACGAGTTACGTTCAATACAATTCAATACAAGGCGTTCAATACAATTCAATACTTCATCGCAGATCTGGGACCTTATTCTCTATTACAATATTGTCATATTTTTTCAATGAAATGCCGAAACCGTATTTTCTATTACAATATTGGCATTCATTTTTCATGAAAATTTAACAATATTGGCAAATTTTTACTTGAAAGCTGTTTCGTTTTCGGATCGGATTTAACAATATTGTAATAGGGAATAGGGGGCCTGATTATGTCTAAATTTACGAATCCACCAAGGCATTTGCTCGCAGGCTTTTGACGTGAAAATGACGTAAAAAGATGATGTTTCTGATTTTCCCCCTGAGGTAAAGAGAAGGACGGTACAATTTTTCGTAGGGATGAGAGTTCACACTCTATTCGACAATGTCTGGTCCGTGCTTGTCTTATATTTAGGAAGGCGTAAAAGTAGGCACAACTATGAATTGGGTTGGAGGGGATTGAGAGCAGATCCCTAATGAATATTAGAAAGAGATCAGGTGAGAGAATCGACCCTTGGGCAACGCCCGCCGTGATTCGACGCCATCCAATACTAGCTTAATTGAACAGCCACAAACGAAGCTCTCAAATCAGTTCTTTAGAACTGAGATGTAAGTTAATTTTACAGTTTTAAATTAGGCGTCGAATTTTTCACTTTTTCCGTTGCCTGCATAACTCTATTCTCAATTTTCTGCCAAAATGTATGTAGTTTTGAAGCGGGGCGCTTTTTCAACTCAGTGATTTGCAAAGTAATTACTGTTAAGAAAATGACAAGCATTTAAAAAAATTTACCCTTGAACCAAAGAAAACATATTAAAAATGAATGAAAATATTGTCGAATTAAATATAGAACTTATTAATAAACTAGCTGAAGTGGATTTGATGTTTAATAGTGGGTCTATACGAAAGTGGCTCTAGTCCGTTGTACCTACTTTGATGTTTGGTACATATGACCGTTTTCTATTCTTGATTTTTTTCGTCTGTTCTTCCAGTACTAACACCAAGCACCTTCATTAAAGCACCGGCCAATAATTATAGGTTTTCACGGCAGGCTTCCAGTTGTATAATGGCCTCGATTCCCAGATCCGACGGCGGGGAAGTGAGTTGCGGATTTGACACTTTGCGATTCTCAAATCCGCAACCCCGAATTTATTTTTGACATTTTCCGCGCTGTAAAAGTGTGATCCGCAACAAATTTTCTGCGGATTTGAACGACAAATGCGCCTAAGATAATCCGACATCGTATATTTCATTATCGCGTGAGTCTTCACTCCGAATTTTCGATTTAAACCAATCCGGGACTGCGGATTTGAGAATCGCAAAGTGTCAAATCCGCACTCACTTCCCCGCCGTCGGATCTGGGAATCGAGGCCAATATGTTTTGATATATACATGTACATAATATACCAAAATTCTTAGAGTTTTTGCTAATTATTTACTATATCACCCCACTTCTAGGGGGTAGGAGTGGGGGTAATAAGGGAGGTTAACCTAAACACGTTTCTTTTGGAATTAGCCCTTGGTCATCCCTTAAAAAGTTATTCACTGTTGAAATTTTGCAAAAATCACCTTTTTACGTTATTAGGACTTTGACGCTGGATTGTAAGACCCCAAAACTCTCCCACCCAACCTCTACCTCATTCTCGAATTGGGCAAAATCATTTATTGCTGCTTATTTAAAGTAAACAATTACCCTATATAAAAACATTTAAAAAAATCTTTCAAAATCGGAACCTTTCTTCCTTCATTGACGACTACCTAATCTTGAAAAATATGAAGTAGAGTTTTAAACGATAATTCTGATATTCTTTATTATAATTCTATTATTGTAAGTATATACATATATGTATTTAAATTGACCCAAACTAAATGACTTAAATTTTCTCTGTAAGCAATAATAAAATAAATACACAAAAACTTGAAGTTTTGCTCAAAAAAAAACCTATTTCATTTTTCTCAAATTAAAAAAAACGCGATGCAAAATTTCCTATTAAATCTCTCTTCCCATTCATTAATTCATTGTTCAGCCACCGACCAAGAAATCATCGTAGTTTCGCCCACCCACCCCCATCCAAAACAAAACAAAAGGAATACCCGCGCAGGAATCTATTTTTAGACCCGAAACTTTTGGCTTTTCTTCTAACATGCGTCAAGGGCTTTGAAATGCTTTTTTAAATTCAGGCGCAAACCCACTTTTTTCAATTTTTACTAAAAAATAACAAAATTAAAAAATGTGTCTATTTTATGATTATTATGCACTTATAAAGAAATATTATTATTTATATTATTAAACTAATGTTGAAAACCCATCCCCATTGATTTTAGAGGATTAAAACAAAAATTTCTATCACTAAAACTTAAATCGGTACAACTATCGCCATCTAACAAACCAGCTGGAAAGATGTTTGTCCATATCTACTTACTCTATAATCAATGTAAGTCACATTGATTATCTATAAGTAGATACGTAACCTTGTTTGCAGGCTTTGGACATAGATGGCCTTACTTACACTGATTTCAAAAATCCATGTTAAAACTGAGACTCAAGAGCTTTCGAAATATATAAAAGCTGTCTATCGGTTTCGCTGCTTATGTACATTGAACTTTTGAATTCATGTATATAGCAATCGTATGAATTGGGATACTTGCGATTGCGCCTGCCGTTCTTTGAGACAAAATTTTCGGAATTTTTGTTGTTGTGTTGTTTAAAAACGATTTTTCAGGTTTAGGGAAAAATTTAGTCGTGGAAGATTTTTATTTTTTTTATGAAATCATATTTTTTTGTCTGCAGGTGGATACGGTGCCGCAAATTTTAATTTCTGCTTTGTACAAAATATAAAATTTTTCTATTTTCGACCAAAAGTTGAGCCTGAGAAAATTTCAGTAAAAAGTTTTAAATTACATATGGAAGAGGTTTTTATCATTTATAGTATCCCAGGCAATGAAGTATTTTGCCTCATCATTAAGATTTGATGTTTAATGATATGGGAAAAGTAAAATCTTTCTTTATGTAATACCTCGTTTATATCGCCTCGAAAACACGTGTTTTCATGCAAGTGTTTTCGGAAAACGAATTAACTGTTCACATCGCCTTTCTAGTTTTCGAGTGACAGTTTATTTAGAAAAATGCTAGATAAATACTTTAATTATTTCGTTTTAAATTTTTTCCATGGCAAACTCAAATTTTAAAAAAGTCTCGACACAGAAAATGACATGCGTATAACAAGTGCTGAACGCTGAATTGGGTTCTTGTCCACACTTTTCTTGTTTTCGTGGTCGTTTTCATCGAAAACTGCTTTCCAAGTTGTTTTCGATTTGTATGATAAAACATTTGTTTTCGATTGTGTTTTCGCCCAAAACGCGATTTTTTGACGAAAACGCTTGTTTTGGAGGCGATGTAAACGCGGTATAAAACCATTCCATGCTAAACTGTCGCACTTTACTCCAAAAGAATATTTTAAAATTTATAACGCACCAGGAATTGTAAGTGCTTTATAAATATAATAAGTCTTGTGCACTCTCTTCCACACCACCTAAGAGGTCGAGTACAGGCCGCGTTTTTTATATCGTGGTGTCCCCAGTTGGCATAATTCACGGCTTTAAATCAAAAAGATCCTTTCGCATTCAGGCATTGCTTTGGATTTAGGACCTTGGCTATAATGATAGATCCACATAAATATATCATCCTGGAACTGTAAAACAATTGAATCCTTCTTTCCAAAATTAACAGACAGCATAACAGGGACAGGCTGAAGTGTACTATAAACCGGCTTTACTTAGTATTAACTGGTTTTGTTAATATTCATCCTCTCATCTTTACAATTTTTCCGCAACTGCTTGTACAGGGTCTGTCACGTATGCTAGGACTCCTAATAGTTTGGCGCTATAAAATTTGTAAATAGAGTATTACTAACACCGTATATGTAACAAATCAAAGGCTTTACTTCCCAGCGGGAAAACTAGCGAGGGGTTACTCAGGTAACCCAAGAATTCATTAATGATTTGTGTAACCGCTTTTTTTTTTATGTGGCAGTGCTAAACTCAGGAATCACCCTTTGTACTACCAGTCCGTCATGTCGTTTGTCACGTCACACAGTGGGACCAAATCCAAAAAAGCTGGCCAAAAGTCTAAAAAAAAATTTTATAGATTGCGGTTTTTTTTGGGGGGGATGATTCGAGGACACTTCCAATAGTGAGCAATCATTCACGGAAGGTTAGATTTTTTTCTACGGACTGAGAAATTGTAGTTGCTATTTTACTCTTTTTGCTTATTTTTAAACGTTAATATTGTGAAAAAAGGTTAACGTTTTAAAAACGCTATAAAAAATTAAGTAACCAAGCAATCGTGGTCGTGTAAAGTGGAATTTTCTTTGGAAGGTATGTAGAATATAAAAAAAATTGCACTATATCCATTAAGCAAGTATATAATACACAGTAAGCATCTATTACACGTGCTTCTTATGAATTAGGATTGTAAGAATGCGATATATGAAGAGCTTAGATGCAAAACCCGCCAAGTCCAAAAAAATAAAAAAATCGAATTATAGCAAAAAAAACGAAAAAAATTTTTCTTTACACGTTTATATACTTTATTTTTAGAAAAAAAAATTTTTCCTTCATTTTTATCATTTTTTAATAAAATTTTAATTTCAAAATCCGCCAAGTCCACGCTGCTAAGAACCAAAACCCGCCATACTTTTTGTTTCAAAACCCGCTAAGTCCATACTTTTTGTTTCAAAATCCGCCAAGTCCAAAATTAATTTGTTTATATTTCTCACACATACAATGTTAAAATCTGAGCGAACATGCACATTTTAATATTTTTCGATAACTATTCGAGTGGACCTATTTTTACATTTTCTTTCTTAATTTATTATATGAGACTCGTTTTTTGCTTTTTTCTCAAAAACAGAAAATATGGACTTGGCGGGTTTTGCATCTAAGCTCTTCATATATTGGACAAAAAGTGTTGCTCCACTCTGCTCCACTGGAAAACTTGCTGGGCGTTGTTGGTAAAGGTGTATTCCTTCACCTCCAAAAAAAATCCGCTGCCCAAAATTGCCCCTCCGTGTTTTAAGGGGTCACATACGTCCAGCACTAGCCCATGGAAATGGTAGGTACTACAATATTGCAAAAATGCGGGACAAGGTTTTTTTTTTGGGATGTGTAGGGGGGGGGGGGGTCAGTGTGAGCTTAAATCTGAGTTTTCGGGATTCTAACCCACTCCCCCCACCACATCCCCTATTACCACCACATATAGGAAGTAGTGATAATGTTTTACAAAATGAAGATTTGAGCTCTGAATGTTCGACATCAGAAGATAAAGATACAACTTTTACTTGTATTCACAATGATTTTCTTCTGTAATTGCATTCTTAAAAATTCTTATTTTGTTTTTCTAATAAACAATAACTTCCTAATAAAATAACTTGCTTATAAAAAAATTAATCAAAAGTATTAAACATTATATTAAAACAAATTTTTTGATTTTTTAAGAGGTTATGTTAACCATATTGAGTCCGCCATTTTGAAAATCGAAATTTCGACACCGGATTCGTCATCAGCGACCCCGAAAACCCCTAAGTGAGATGTTTTGGTATCATTTACTAAAGTTTTTGACTATTTGGAGGGGTTATGTTAACCATATTGAGTCCGCCATTTTGAAAATCGAAATTTCGACACCGGATTCGTCATCAGCGACCCCGACAACCCCCGAGTATAGAATTTGAGATCATTTAATGCACTTTTTGACTTTTGGCCAGCTTTTTTGGATTTGGTCCCACTGTGCGTCATGGTGCAATGTCTAGCAGCAAGCTTAGTACGGGGGGGGAATAGGTTAAGGGTTATGGGGGAGTGGGGGGAATAGGTTAAGGGTTATGGGGGTGTGAAGGGGTGTTGAAGAAGGTGGCGATGAACCCCGCGTTTGAACTCTTGGATGTTGTAGGAGCTCGGAAATACTGACTGAGAGAGATTATTCCACAGTCGAGTTGTTCTATTTACAAACGAATTCATATCTTGTTGAGTGCGTGAAAGGGGGAGTTGTAGGTAAAGGGAATGAGACGAGTGGGCTAATCTGGTGTTGCGGTTATAAGATTGCCAGGAGGCTTACATGGTAATTGAAAAATTCTACTGCAAATTTAGTAAAATGGAGGTCTTTACATTGTAATGGCTAGGTAACCGACTAGGTAATGACTTGTGAAATACTTTCGTTGAAAATGTGATGTGCTTTTATTATTCTTTGTCTTGTCGAAGCCTCTCTTCTTGAGTTTATTCCGTCCTCCAAATTCGTTCGGTGTGGATCGTGCAGTGCAGTCAAAAAGATATCTTGCTAGTAAAATTCTCACCAAATGTAGCTGAAATGCAATGGTAATTTTGGATAGTAATGTTTTTAATGCTAAAAAGGGTAGCCAGAATTTTATTCTGCGTGCCTTACATGGTAATCTATGTATTCACTTAATACACTTCACCTCTGACATAAGTCCTCGTTTGTAATGCCTACAGTAAGTACTTACCGCCATAGGACATCCCTATGTAAAAGTAAGCTATTATTTCATCACAAAGGTAATGGGTCCATCTCATTATCACTTCGCTTACCTAGCCATTACATTTCCCGCTGGGTTGTAAAAACGGAGAATATTTAAACACTTTTATCAGTTTTATCCCGTAAACTTCCGAAGTTATCGTCGAAGGCGAACTGACAATCAATAAATCTTGGTGCTTCCTGTGTAGATCAACAAATTACTTGCTAAACATACAACATTCTATCGCCACTATCTCAGTACCATCGAAATAAACCCTCTCCTGACTGCACGGCAATCTTATTCCCTCAGCACCAAATTAGATAACTCGTCTCACTCCTTCCACTTTAAGCCCTCTTTTCGGGCACTCTACAAAATAGGAATTCGTTTCTAAAAAGAACAACTGGATTCTGGAATAATCGGTTAGTATTTCCGAGCTCATACAACATCCCAGAATTCAAACGCAGAATTCCTCGTCAATTTCACCTCCCAACGATGATAATGGTTAACCTATTCCACCCTTGTATGCACCGCATTGAAAAAGAGGTTATAATAAATTTTCCAATTTATTTTTGATATTATTTCATCAAAAATTAAATTTAAACACATAAAAATATTTGAATCATTTTTCAAATACAACCTGTATCTAGGGGTGGTTGAAAATGACTTATTTCTTCTTAACAATACCAAGCAACCAACCTGCAATCCGGTAGCAGCAACAATTACCCAAAACGTAGAAAAAAGCTGCTGTATAAAGTTTATTTTTAAAATATTACTTCCCTTTAGTTTTATCCCCTTAATGCTTGATAAAATTTGGCTAGATTAAATAAAAATCAACCACCTTCGCAAATAAATATAAAAAAGAGTGCATTTAATTTGATTATTATAATTATCCTTATCCTTAAAAAGGACTGTATTTTATATTTATAAGGGTGACAAACATATTTTATTGCAGTCCTAAAATTTCCTGCTGATTTTCATAATCAGCCACCAAAAAACATGAAGAGAAATAGTTTCAAAACGGTGTTTCGATACCCCTCCCCCTCCCATTCCTTTGCGTTGCAGATGGACTTTTCGCTAACATGCAAATAAGTCTCATAAAATCAAAAAGTCCGAAAACTGAAAAATCATGTGATTCAATATCTCAAATTTGTATACGGCACCGCGCCCCAGCCAATATTTTAATGTTCCAAGAAAATACCTTCTTATGTACAATTTATTTACAACATCGAAAGCCCTCAGCTTTTTTATTATATATTATCGAAACTCCAAACCAAAACTTCCAAATCTTGCAAGTTTTACCGAAAGACCAAACCGCAAAAAGAAAACAGACGCCAGCGCCGCCAAACACGAACACCCGCCATCGTCGCAGGTCCCATGATTACGCATCTACTTATAGATAATCAATGATATGGACAAACGCGAGTCAAATTAACTTCAGGCTACGGCACCACGAGCTGGGGGCGCTAGTATCGCAGGGTTTTATGCTCCGCTATATATGGTTAGTTTCCGAAATAAACTTTTTCATGTTTATGTGAAAGCCCTTTGCGCATTTGAAAACAAAATCAGAAGCTGCGGCTTTGATTTTAGTGGCTGCGGATCTAAAAATAGATTCTTATGCGCTTGCTCCAGTTGTTTTGTTCAGGAAGGTAATACCAGCGAGCAATAATAACAAGAGTGATTAGGTAGAGCTCAAGGCCAAGTAAAAGAGTTAAACATATGAAAGAAGAGATAAACCATAATATTAAGTAAAAATTCTCAAAAAAAAAAAAAACAAACGCGAGATGGTCATACACTAAAAGCAAAAAGCACTGGAGTATGAAAGAAACGGAAGATGTTCCTTTTTTCCCCTATTGGAATGTTTACATTCAAATGGAAGTGTGGCAGTACTAAACCGCTTCGCAGTACTAAACCGCTTCTTCCCTTTTTGGCATTGTTAAAAACCACTCTTGTTCTCTTGTTACTCGACCGGCGACGTGAACGGTCGCCGCTAATAAAAATCAATTATAAACTCAAACAGTTTTATTTTCTTACTAACCGCACATATACTGGTGACCCCGACAAAAGAGTTTTTTTAACGAGTACAAATACCAAAAAGTAATTTAAAAAAAAGGAATAATAAAAAATTAAAAAAAAAAAAAAAAAACAGTAAAACAAGAAACAAAGGCGAAACCGACGATGCCAAGGAGGCATCCAGGCCACCATCATGTGTCCAATAGTGAAAATTAATATCGGCATAATAATCATCCATCGACAGCCAAAATTATTTATTAAAAATATAGCGTAAAGGTATAGTCCGGATGACAATGGATATAAAATGCTTTTAAAAAAACGGAAGATTTTACGTGAATAAGTGAACAAAAAATATACAAAAAAAAGTTCATGCGGCAAACCAATAATAACAAAAGAATAAGTGAAAAATTACCGTAATAAGAATTAAAATTTTTTTTGGCCTTAAAGAGGTGAATTTAATAAAAACAGTTACATATATTCATACAAAAAACTAAACCGACAAAACTCAATTCATTTCGTAAAAAGTGCATTTTTTTTAGTTCAAAGTGTGCTTACATGGAGAAATTTTTAATATAATGTGATCACACAACAACAATAACACCGGGTTTAAAGGTTAATGTGCCTATTAATTGTTAAAAATATTCGATCATAAAAACAAGTGGCACGTTTTTTTGCAACCAGCTTCTTATTACGGATAAAGGGGAAAAAATCTCATATGCAGTTCTTTCACACTTGGAATGCGAGCTGAAAATCATAAGTTGACAGCAGAAATAGCAGCAACAACAGAAAAAAAACAATAGCGACTGGGACAATCTAAAAACTGACAGCAGCAGCATCGGAACAGATAATTTTTTATATACCTTCAATATTTTTTCTAATCATTTATTTTTTTTTCTCACCATGCTACTAATAAAATATACAACACAAATAAACAGCTATTAATAGAAGAGAAAAAGAGGAATATTAAAACCTATCCAGCCAGAGCAACATAAAAACATCCACCTGTCACAACACACGAAAAAGTAATTAAAAAAGGAAATTCCAAATTGTAAATTTTAAATCAGTAAGTTTTTTTTTAAGTTTAAGCTTAAGTTTTTTTTTAAGTTTTTTGCGCAAACAAATATTTTCGGCAAGTAATTAAAATTATCTTTTAAATCGAAAATACCCACTATAGTTAAAGTGTTTACTTCTGCAAGTATAATAACATAACGAATAACAAATTTTAACAATAGAAATAATTTCCAATACACACGGTCGTTGTTAGCTTTTATCGATTTTCCCTCGTTAATAAATAAAAATGGCACAAAACGAAGACAATATCGGCGATGAAAATGCAGCCGACGACGATGTAAAGCCTTTCGTGTCTAGCTTAAAGATACCGCCTTTCTGGGGAAATAGGCCAGATTTGTGGTTTATTCAGGTAGAGGCTCAATTTAAAATAAAAAACATTACTACCTCAAACACTAAATACGATTACCTCGTTTCATCCTTATCCGCTGAAACTATGGAGCTGGTCGCAGATATATTGCTACGCCCACCCATAGCCAATAAATATGAATTATTAAAGGAACAGCTTTTGTTGAGGAGTAGAGACACGGAAGAGCGTAGGTTAGACGCCCTCTTAAATAGAATGGATCTAGGAGATTCCAAGCCTTCTGAACTTTACAGGCGAATGGAATCCTTAGCGGGCGACAATAGTTTAATAAACAAATCCCTTCTAAAAAAGCTTTGGCTTAATAAACTCCCAAGTAATATACAAACTTGTTTAATCGCTATAGACACTTCACAGTCAATAGAAGAGTTATTTAAAATAGCGGATAAGATTTTCGACACAGCGGCTAGTACACACATTTCAGCAATAAAGCAAAACGCAAACTGCTCCACCTACCCTCATGATACCACAGAACGCTTTAGCAGATTAGAAGCCCGTTTAAAAAACTTGGAGCTTAGGCAACCAAGATTCAGAAATAGAAGTCGCACGCGAAATAATTTCAGGGATCACACCCCTTCCACAACAAACTCTAACTTATGTTGGTATCATAAGCGCTTTGGCAACAACGCCACAAAATGTAACCCACCGTGTAACAGATCCAAGAACAACTCTGGTAAACAAACAAAAAACGAATAGTAGCAGCTTCGACGGCGGCAACGAAGCCAAGCAAAAACCCTTACCGCCTCTTCATCACCGATAATATTACAAATATTTCATTTCTTATTGATACCGGGGCAGAGGTATCAGTAATACCTAAACGACTATATCCTTTTCTCAGAAATAAATCCGAATTCGGACTTACTGCAGCAAACGGTTCACCGATTGCTACATACGGTTTTAAACTTTTGACATTAGGCCTGAACCTTCGACGCACTTTCGATCATTTTTTCTGCGTAGCAGGCGTTGACCATGCCATACTGGGAGCCGATTTCTTGTACAAGTATAACCTACTCGTCGACGTCCGCGGAAAAAAACTAGTAGATAAGTTAACTGCAATCACAGTAAATGGTATTACACGACGTTTCGCTTCACTCTCTCCCAAATTGTGTGTGATTAAGGATGAATTCGGTTTATTACTAAAAGAATTTCCGTCACTAGTTTCTCCACCAGATTTCAACAAAAGGGTACCTCACAACGTGGTACATTACATTACTACGCAAGGACCATTACCTTCGGCCCGTCCTAGACGACTTGACTCTCAAAGATACAAAATCGCGAAAGCAGAATTTGACACCATGATACGGTTGGGAATATGTAGACCTTCATCCTCCCCCGTCGCTTCGCCTTTACACATGGTCGCTAAGAGATCCCCAAATGAATGGAGACCATGTGGCGACTACAGACAACTAAACGCCGCAACTATCTTTGATAAGTACCCTTTACCTAATATACAAGCTTGCAATATAAACCTAAAGGATTGTAAAATATTCTCAAAAATAGACCTTATCCGCGCATACCACCAAATACCAGTGGCGGAGGAAGACATCTACAAAACGGCAGTTATTACACCATTTGGTTTATTTGAGTTTCTCCGCATGCCTTTCGGCGTAAGAAATGGAGCGCAAACTTTTCAACGATTCATGAACCAGATTCTTTCCGATTTAGATTTCATTTTTTTCTACCTGGACGACATCTTAATTGCAAGCAGGTCTTCCGAAGATCACAAACGACACCTCCGTATTTTATTTTCACGTTTGCAAGAATACGGTATCAATATTAACCCCAATAAATGCGTATTCGGTGTACACGAAGTCGATTTCTTAGGCCATAGAGTATCTCCTCAGGGTTTGTCCCCTTCACAAGAAAGAATTCAAGCAATACGTGAATTCCCTTCCCCCTCCTCAGTTAAGAAACTGCAACGTTTTTTGGGTATGGTAAATTTTTACCACAGGTTTATACCCAAAATAGCACAATTATCGATTCCATTGTACGATATATTGAGGAATGCAAACTCAAAAAAGACACAGAAAGCAAAAGACAGTAACGAATTCCTTTGGTCAGAAGATCATGAAACTGCATTCAAAAATATAAAAAGCAGCTTTGGAAACCAACTTCTATTAGTTCATCCTAATCCTAATTCACAATTAAGCTTGTTCACAGACGCTTCCAGTGATGCAGTCGGAGCCGTATTGCAGCAAAAAAACGGAAATAATTGGGAACCATTAGCATTTTTCTCAAAAAGACTCAAGCCCGCTGAACAAAAATATTCGGTATTCGACAGGGAGCTCTTAGCAATGTTTCTAGCAATCAAACATTTTAGGCATCTTGTAGAAGCCAAAGAGCTAACAATATACACCGATCATAAACCTTTAACTTCAGCCCTAATCTCTAACTCCGAAAAATCCCCAAGACAAACTAGACACTTGGATTACATATCGCAGTTCGCTAACGACATTAGATTTGTCAAAGGAGTTACAAATATTGTTGCTGATACTCTCTCGAGATCATTCATTGAAGTTATAGATAAACCTCTTAGTATTCCGTATTTAGCAATAGAACAGTCGTCAGACGACGAACTCAGAGCAATGATAGAAAACGTGGACGACAAAAAATCAAAAACTTCATATTCACTACAAAAAATTTACATACCGGTAGAAGAAACGGAAATATGGTGTGAAACTTCAACCGGATCTAACAGACCATACGTTCCTGAAGGGTTAAGAAGGGCAATATTCGATAAACTCCACAATTTATCTCATCCCAGTATTCGAACCACTCGCAAACTTATCGCTTCTAAATATTTTTGGCCACGTATGAATAAGCAAATTAACCTATGGGTAAAAACATGCATAAAATGCCAGAAATGTAAGGTGACTCGTCACACAGTATCACCTTATGGCTCTTTCGAAATCCCAAAAGGTAGATTTTACCACATACATATGGACTTAGTAGGACCCCTACCTCCTTCCAATGGTTATACTTACCTCCTAACCATTAAGGATCGCTTTTGCTATTGGCCAGAAGCAATACCTCTTAAAAATATTACAGCTGAAAATGTTGCACAAACCTTTCTTCACCACTGGATAGCACGTTTTGGTGTCCCGCATATTATAACAACAGACCAAGGAACTCAATTTACGTCGTCCCTATTCCGTGAGATATCAAATATTTTAGGCAATCATCATATAAAGACTACCACATACCACCCCCAGGCAAATGGTTTCGTGGAAAGATTTCACCGCCAACTAAAAACGGCAATTAAAGCGCTAGACGAACCTCCAAAATGGTATTATTCACTCCCTTGGATACTTTTAGGTATACGGTCTGCTTTAATCGAAAGTTTAGACACTTCTCCTGCTTTCCTGCTCTATGGGCAAGCACTACGTTTGCCAGGTGAATTCTTAGCGACAGACAGCCTCGGTAGTCTAGGGGTAAGGCGCCTGACTACTATCCCCAGAGGTCCCGGGTTCGATTCCCGGTGGTGCCACGGTCCTAGCCTTTCCCAATTTCCCGCCTACATAACTTTCCTTCTTTCTTCTCCCCTCTTTACATTCCTGATTCCTTCTGTCATAGCCTTCCTTAGCCCTTCCCCGCTCCACCAAAGCGCATGTCATCGGTTGGTTGATGAGATTCAACTCGTTTCAGGAGGCATAACACTCCAGCGAGTTGTTTCTCGATGCCCCGATTTCAAAGTCGCGATAGTAATGGTTGGGAGTAGGTGGACTAAAAACAATATCGAGGGAAGGTTGTGGCAGTTCCTTCCTCCCCGACTAGAGCTGCTGTTCGACATTGCACTCTATAAGAAGAAAATAGATTGTCAACAGTATAAAGGGCCTTTCCTGTGACTCTAGTCTTTCACATAAAAAAAAAAAAAAAAAAAAAAAATTCAGCAATTACTAGCACCACTGCTAGAGAATTGCAAGAAACAATCAGCAAGATCAAACCACAGGTTAAAAAGCCTCATAAACAAAATAATATCTTCATTCCAAAAGGCATGGAAGAGTGCACTCATGTATTTATACGGCGAGAAATCGATATTAAAACCTTAAATGCACCATATGAAGGTCCGTACAAGGTCCTTGCAAAACACGATAAATTTTTTAAGATACAGAAAAATGACAAAGTACAAGTTATTTCAATAGACAGATTAAAGCCTGCTTACGTTTTAGATGAAAAAGTACTTGCAGATATAGACATGAAAACTAGGAGTGCGTACAAAAAGAAAGTTAGGTTCTGGTTATAGTGAACTTAAGTAAACATAAAGTAAATGTATATTATGAATTTTATTATTTTATTTATGAATATGTTATGAATTATATTTCTTTATATACATATGTGCGAAAATGTACTATGAATTTAAGTAAACACAAAGTAGATGTACACAATTTTTTAGTTTATTTATGAATATATTACGAATTTGATTTCTTTAAAAATATAGAGAAAATACATTATAGATTTAATATAAAGGAAAAGTAAATGTATAGACAAATATTTTGATTTAACTGCTTTACAAGAATGTATACTTTAGAAATAAGTTATTTTTTTTTATAAGGGGGGAATGATGTGGCAGTACTAAACCGCTTCGCAGTACTAAACCGCTTCTTCCCTTTTTGGCATTGTTAAAAACCACTCTTGTTCTCTTGTTACTCGACCGGCGACGTGAACGGTCGCCGCTAATAAAAATCAATTATAAACTCAAACAGTTTTATTTTCTTACTAACCGCACAGGAAGTAACATTGGAACAGAGCACGTGTAGTCGGTATAAATGTTGAGAATGTA
Organism: Thereva unica; assembly: GCA_949987705.1. Lineage (NCBI taxonomy): Eukaryota > Metazoa > Arthropoda > Insecta > Diptera > Therevidae > Thereva > Thereva unica. Next base: position 24,275,979 of record OX465286.1, on the reverse strand, counting down.
TGCGTTAAAATTTCGTGTTGGTACAGCATTTCTGTTATTTCAATTACAGTTGTATTGTCAGTAAAAAAAGCGGGAGTCGTGCGATTTTTCGAAATTTTATCGGCAATTTTAGTTAATTTATAGTTATCCAGTGTACTTATAAAGTGCATATTTAAAAACGTCTTTATTAAGACGATTTATAAAAGTGATTTAAATTAACATTGAGAGTGACTTACATTATCATATAGAAGTGAACTAATTAAATTTGAGTGAGAGTAGATTTAAAAACGTGAATTAACGTTTTAATTAAAATAACAATATTAATAATATTTATAACAATTGTGAGTATTAAAATATTGAAAAATGTCTTTATTAAGAAGACGTACAATGAGTGTTGTGAAAAAGGTTAAGGTAATTTTTAATGAAAGTCTTTCGGGTATAATTATACAACGGTTTTAATATCAATTTGGTAACAATTCCTAGCTATTGTATTAAAGTACACGATACGATCGGTCCGGTGGGTATACATAGACTAGAATTTGTGATTTCTATAGAGAGCAAAGTTGCAGAGCCGGGTAGAAATACCGGTACATTATTTTCCAGAGTAGTGAAGATTTTCTACATCCTCCGGCGCGCAAAATAAGAACGTCGTTTTAAGAAATTTCAACTGGAAACAACATCTGGACCGGTCTTCGCAATTTGGATCCATTGGAGAAGCGAACCTCGCAGGCTCGTACCTTGCCATCTCTTCCTGGGAATATCGTAGTTACCACCGCCAACTTCCAACAGAGTCTTGGTGAAGAAGCATCGTAGACTTGGACGACATCATCGGGCTTGATGGTTGAAGAGAACCCGCCTTTATTATGGTGTAACGACCGGAGTTGCTGTAAATAATCTATTCTCCAGCGTTTCCAGATGAAGTCGCTGAATTTGCATCGATCGGCCCAAAGTTGTCGTATTTGCCCGTTGGACGGTTCAGTTGGGCCAGCTGCTGAAGGTAAAAGGATAGCTGAATGCCTGCCATTCAAAAAATGCATCGGTGACAAGGGAGCTAGGTCTAAAGGATCATCCGAGATATATGTCAATGGTCTGGAATTAATGATGCTTTCAGTTTCAGCTAGTAATGTGTTCAGTTCATCGTCGTTGAGTGTGGATTTTCTAATAGTAACTTTCAGAATGTTTTTTACACTGCGGACCATCCTCTCCCAGAATCCACCCCACCAGGGCGCTCTCTCGACGATAAATCTCCAAGTTATACGGTGGGTACCTACAAAATTTTGAAAATTCTCATCGTTCAATAAATGTTGCAAAACACCCATCTCCTTTGCCGCTCGCTTGAAAGTGCGCGCGTTGTCGGAATATATATATATCGTGGAGTGCCTCGTCTTGCTAGGAATCGCCTTAGCCCTAGTAGGCAGCTTTCGGTGGTCAAATCTAAAACGAGCTCCAAGTGTATAGCTCTAACAGTAGCACAAGTAAACAACATTATGTACACCTTTTCAGTAACATTATTCTGCACGTCGTCCTTCTTTGTATATAAAGGTCCAGCAAAGTCTATACCTGTGGTCTCAAAAGGATGTGATGTCATCATTCTTTCACGCGGTAACGGTGCGAAGGGCTGAGTCATTGGTCTCGTCTGAATCATTCGGCAAACACTACAGCGTTTTATTATTGCCTTTATCAACTGGCGACCTTTAGGTATCCAAAATCTTTCTCGTACACGCGAAAGTACCAAATTTACACCACCATGCAGAGTCTCTTCGTGTTTGTCTTTTACGAGCAGTTCAGTAATATAAGAATCCTTGGGCAATATTATTGGAAAAGAGGTTTTGAAGTCATCCATAAATCGCAATCGTGAACCCACTCGCAAAAGTCCTTCTTAATCTAAAGTGGGGCACAATGTCAATATTAGTAGTTATTGGGTCGGTTTGGGATGGGAAAATTTTCTGGACCGTGGGAACTAGGTCACGTCAAGGTCATTGACCTTGCCCATGGGAACTGGATTGCGGAAGTAGGTCGGTGTGACCAATCAATCACCTGTCATCAATCAATCACGTAGAAATGTGGGTCAAGGTGGCTGACCCTGGCCGTGGACGAGTCTGGGAACTGTGTCAGGGTCGATTATGTGGATCAAGGTCATCCTTGTTATTGTTGTGTGTGAGGCCATGCCCACTTGTGGCGCCGCGAAGGTGAAAGTTTGAGTGCGGAGATGTGGAGGGGAGTGCAGCGGAAGTATTAGCGATGGCGATGGCGACGACGGGGGCGGGGGCGGCGGCGGGGGCGGGGGCTGGGGGCGAATGTTGAGAACTCGATGGCTCGACGGGTACATCATGTCTATGGGAGGTGTAGAAGTAGTTAGTAGGCCCCCTGTAGCGTGGGAACTTTTTTCTAGGTCACGGAACTAGGTCAATCACCTGTCAGTGAAGGTGGGCTTCCAAACAAAACCTGAAAAACAACTAGGGAATGATCATAATAAAAAACAATATGCTACTTGTTGAACATTTTTATTTTATTTTCTAAAACCGGATTTATTATTACACTCAGTTGTGAAATTCTGTTTTTAAATCTAAATGTATCCACTGCATACTGCTCCCATGGTCCTTTCCTACTTTGTCTGTATGCGAAACTCCATACTACCATATATTTAACTTGTGGGTCTTCATTGAAACTTATTTTCTCCCTCATATCTGCTCATGGAAATAATAATGAATTGCTAGAACGAATAAAATACCAGCTAAAAATTTCAAAGTGTTGAAAGGCCAAAGTATAGTTTTTGATTTAGGTTGTTCTGTAAGTGGTGCTAGCTGATCTTTGAATCGTCCGCATTCGTCTTTCCTATTAACATAGATACAGTGTGGTGAACGATGTCTATGATCAAAATCTACATCCGATGCACAACTCATAGCATTTATCTGCAGAGAACAAAAGTAACATTGAACACGGTCTTTGATGTTTGTGTAAAAAAATCCACTTTTCGCTAGCTGGTCTGCTGTATCTAAGTCTATTGCTAGATTATCGAATGTTTTCAAACGATCGTATTCTTGTTTCAAGTTTAACATTTTGAATGAGTGTAACAGGTTTTATATCACGTCTTTTATATTAATCCAAGAATTGTGTTTTGAAGGAAAACCAAGCCACTTCACTAGAACTTGATTACCGCGTCTTTTTATAACCTTTCCTACTAAATAAACATCAGGGTTTTTCACAGGAGCTATTTCTGGTTCATAAAATCTACCTTGAATTATATTTCCTTGGTAATCTTCGAGAATATATGTTGTTGGGTAAACAGGTTTAACTTCTTTTATTTTAAATATCTCTGTGGACCAATTAGGTGTATAGCCTTTTTCGAATACATGTTTATGTCTACTTATACGGACAAAATCACCTGCTTTGTATTTAGACTTTGATTTTATTTTAGGGTAATTATACACAGATAATAAACGTTTTTCGTTATGCAGCCCAACATCTACAGGTCTCATCTTAATCGTACGATGTTTCGTTGTATTGTAGTCGTCTGTCAACTTGGTCAACATGCTAATCCAGTGATAATTGCCATTCATGCTGAATTCTTTCCACATCATATTTTTTAGCGTTCTGTTAAATCTTTCTACAATCGAGGCTTTCAAAGTACTGTAGCTGGAATAATGGTTTATTTCGTAATCTTTCATCAGTTGACGAAACGGTTTATTAAAAAACTCTTTTCCATCATCGGTTTGTAAATTTCTTGGAATGCGTCCTGTATTAAAAATCGGTTGCAATGCTTTTACAACTTCTGATGCCTTTTTAGATTTTAAAGGCAGTGTCCATGCATACTTTGAAAAGGTATCAATTACAGTGAGAAGAAAACGAAACCCCTGATTTTCTGATGAGTAAGAACCCATCTCGACCAGGTCTGCCTGCCACAAATCATCCATACCTTTGGTAGTGACATGTCGACGTTTAAAATTTTTTCGCACTGGTTTATGCAGTTCATTGATTATCTGCCTTCTGCTCATTGTACCGAATGTATAAATACCTGCGGTTGAATAACCAGTTTATATACAAAACAAGAATGATCAGGTTTAATCATCCGTTTACAATGATGGTTGCGGGGCCTTCGGGATGCGGGAAAACAACATTTATAAAAAATCTTCTTAATACTAATAAGGTATTTATATATCCACAAATTAGAAAAATTATATGGTGTAATGCAGAACACGGTGCACTGCCAACAGATATTAAACTACAAAATATTGAATATTTAAATGCTATACCGGAGGAGTTTGTAAATCACGTAAACGAACCAACGTTGATTGTTATAGATGACATGATGTTAAATGCATATAGTAAAGAAGTTTGTGAACTATTCACTAAGGGGTCTCATCATCGTAATTTCTCAGTAATTCTTGTGACACAAAACGTATTCCATCAAGGAAAATTCAGTCGTGATATATCGCTCAATTGTAAATATCTTGTTGTATTTAAAAATCCCCGGGATAAAAGCCAATTTACCCATCTGGCTCGACAAATTTACCCAGAAAATAGTTTAGAACTTGTGAGAATATATAAAGAGATAACTCAAATGCCTTACGGGTATTTGCTAATTGATTTAACTCAGGACATTAACGACGTCTTAAGATTTCGTACTGATATATTTAATAAACACTTTGTAACCTGTTTTTGTCCGCAAAACTCTTTAAATGATAAGAATGGCGTCACGAATGAAACGATTAAGGGACAACAAGCATATGCTATATGTGCTTAAAAAGGCTAAACCAAATCTGAGAAAGTCCATCATACAAAATGCTGACCCTGAGGTTATAAAAACTCTTTGTGAAATTACACTCAACACCTTAAAAGGTAACCACATGCCGCATGGAAATATCTACAACTCACTGTGTAGGTATAAAAGGGACATGCGTAATTTGATTTGCGCAAAGAGATCTGTTGCTAAACAACGTAAAATACTAGTACAACGAGGAGGTTTTTTACCAGTTTTATTAGGAAGTGTACTATCAGGAGTTATCGGCTCATTAATTGAAAAATATGCATAGAAATAATGGACTTAACAAGATGCTACTTCTGTCGCCAGAGGTTTACAACAGGCTTAAAGATGAAATTGAAATGACTGCAAATCAATCCATTTTTGATAGAGCAATGAATAAAATACTACAGAATAAAGACATGAATGATTCCGAAAAATGGTATAGCTATCGAAACCAACTAATTTCCTTTTTAAATCACAATCGGAAATCCAAACGAACGTTGGATAAAGAAACAAATTTTTACTTGCCACGTGAACATAATGTCAAACAAAAAAGTTTAAGAGATAGTACCACACAAACGAAAATTATATTTAAAGATGATGTGTTAACACAGACTTCACCACCACCAGCAAAGGATTTCCTAACCGAAGAAGAAGTCTTTGAAGAAGCACATAACATAACCCCGCCAAGAAGATCTTTATCACCAGCCGCCAAAAGACGATTATCAGCTAGCGGAATAGCAAAAACTCTAAGGCCACCACCAAAATTACTAAGAACAACATCTGCACCTAATGCACGTGAAAAGGATTATAAAATAATCACAGCTGAGGATGGTGTAACGCAGTATACTGTACCTACGAATATGACTGCCGATGAAGCTAGCGAACATATAGAAGAATTAGAACAAAGTGAAAAACAAAAAGCAGTCCAGAAACAGTCTATATTAATACCCTCTCCACTAGAATCTGGTCAATATATGCTTTCATTTCCTCTACGTAAGCTCGGTGTTAGACAGAGTGAGCGTCTGAAGACTAAAAAGGATAGAACTACAAGTACGTCGGACATTGCTTGGGAAAGACTGTAAACAATGCCAGTGGAAATAAAAGAAAATGATTTTTACGTATGTCTTTTAAGTAATAACTCTATGCAATTTTACCCGGAAAATACGCTATCGGCTTTTACAAATGCACTTGCTAAACCATGCAAGTTTCATGGGAACTGGCGTGTTGGAGTAACTGAAATCGCATTACCAAATTTTGAAATAACAAAACGTGCAATCTCCAACAATGGGGGAAATGTGCGTAAACGAGTGAAGCGTGAATATGACCAGTTAAAGGAAACTAGAAAGCAGCATCAAAAGGATTTTAAAATACTTAGCATCAAAATAAATGAAAATGTAAAACTTGAATGGACACCACAAAACCTTGAACAAGTTAGTTACAGACCTGGACAAATAAACCTTTCAGCATTTTTATTAACATTTTATAATGCAGTTGCACCTTCATGGTATACCATGTACTTGAATGATGTTAAATCGAAAATGTGGAAGCGCTTAGAAGATGACCACTTTAATGAAGTTATCCCTGAAATAAAGTATAAGCACGAGCCAGACGAATACATATTGCACATATATCAAGGAAAAAAGACTTCAGAAAACGTTGTTTTAAAATATAAGAACTATGAATCAATTGAAGATTTTGTTGATGATGTATTTGGGCAAGTTCCTAGGAAGAATAGAAAACATCCTGTTTTGAAGAATACAATAGACAATTATACACATCCAACGGCTAGCATAAAAACAGCTGAAAATAAAGAGAAAAAAGGTAGTGAAAAGAAGCATGATGTATTCGAACTCCGTTTAGAGGAATTGGGTGTTACGATAAAAATAAAAAAACCACTACCCTCACACTTGAATGTTAAAGATCTCATGACATTGCTTTTAGCCAATTTACACTTTGACGATAAACAACTTAGCGAGGAAGAAAAACATAAACGAATTATTGAAATTAAAAATACAATTTTTGAAATATTGAATAGACTGAAGAAAGATTCACTCAAAGCAAAAACACCCGAGCAACGGAAAATAACTAAAAACAGTGAAATTTTGCAGGTCCCATATGAAAAACAAAGCTCGGGCGAATTTTTATCCACACCAGTACCTATTAATACAAACATAGATAATCTGTCAAACTTCATCACAGATGTATTTCTACAAACACCTGAAAACAAACGTAATCCTGATGCATTGTTGACAGAAATAAAAGAGTCATTTGACACTGCGGGCTTACGCCAAGAGCATATGTCAATAATGGAAAAAATTAATTCTCTTGATACAACAATTAAAGAATTAATGTTACGATTACCAAGAAGTACACAAGAAACTACAAAAAATTGCTCTGATAAAAATATAATTCATATATACACTGATATTATTCAACCTAGAGCTATAGGCGACAAACTAGTAAGATATCTACGAATAATACCGATTCAAGAGTGTGGTACTATATTAAGATTTGAACATGTAGAATACTGCCCCATTGAAAAAACTTTTATTGAAAGTATTTCTATAAAAATAACTGATCATCAAGGTGAGTTAGTGGACTTTAAAACAAGTTATATTCCTACATATGTAATGCTACATTTTAAAAGACAATAAAAACTATAAATATTTGCGCAACAGGCTGTTCTTGCATAGTATAAATAGAATTACGAGATGGATTCCTATTATACACGTTATTATTTAATACAAAGCGGCGGCGGCCTGACAGATATTGGAGAATTATATCGTGGTCCAGTTATTTATCAACGTGGAAGAGGTATCGGTAGCTTCTTCAGTGCATTATTTCGACACTTAAAACCCATAGCTACATCAGGATTAAAAACATTGGCACAACAGGTTGTAAAAACAGGACAAGCTATAATACAGGATAAAAATATCAACAGCAAATCAGTTAAAGACATTTTAAAAGAACAAGGTCGAGTTGTTGTTCAAGATTTAGCTCAGAAAGGTATAAATAAACTGTTTGACGGAATGAAAGGTGCAGGTATAAAAAGACCCAATCCGTTTACAACTCTACATTTAAAACCAGCTGTTAAACGCAAAAGACGTGGAAAAACACCTAAACGGTCGAGAAATTGTAAAACTGAAAATCAAAGAAAAGGAATAAAAGCAAGAGTTTTGAAAACAAAACGAAAGATACGTAAACGTATACTGGACATATTTGATAAATAATCATAATGTCGTACAAAGAATGCATGAAATCAGAATTGGATCTTTTTTCAACACCACCAGTTCAGAGCAATATTTTGAAAACAGAAGAAGTAGCATATAAGCCAATAGCCTCGCTCGACAACTCCTCCGTTCTAGAGTTTGTAACTTTGGGTCATGGAGATACATACCGTGATTTATCTAGCATATATCTTCGTTTAAAATTGCAATTAATTAAAATAAAAGATGGAAAAGAAGAACTTTATCCAGATGATGGTGATGCTCCAGGTTTAATAAACAATATTTTACACTCCATATTTCGCCAGTGCACTGTATATTTGAATGGAAAACCAATTGCTCAAACCGATCACAATTACAATTATCGCGCTTATATTGAAAATTTATTAAATTATGGCAAAGATGCGGCATCTACCCATTTGGAGTCGGTTGGCTGGTATCTTGACAAAGATGACGCGGAAATTGCAGATATCGATAAACCCGTTGCTGAATTACATCAAGGCTATTTAGATCGTCAGAAACTCTTCAATAAAAGTAATGTAGTTGAATTGATGGGCAAAATCCATACTGACTTGCTTAATCAGGATAAGTTGCTATTAAACGGTGTCGATTTACGTGTAGTTTTATCGCTTGAAAAACCAGAATTTTATGTTTTATCCAAGGACGGGACCGACTCACCACAATTAAAAATCTTGGATGCAACCATGTACATGAATCACGTGACAGTTAATCCGAATATTTTATTAGCACATGAGACAGTTTTACAGCGATCAAACGCCATATACCCATACAAGCGAGTTGAAGTTAAAAGTTACACTATTCCAGCAAACACATTCACACTTTCACTGGATAATATCGTCATCGGACAGTTACCGAACTTAATAATTTTTGGAATGGTGGACAATGATGCTTACACGGGCAGAAGAACAAAGAACCCCTTCAACTTTAAACATAACAACATTACCAGATTCAATTTATCAGTGAATGGCGTGCAGATACCAAATCAACCTCTCGAATTTGACTACTCAAAAGATAATCCGATTAGTACACGCGGATACAATACGTTATTCAGGGGAACAGGTATTCATTATTTCGATAAAGGTCATCAAATATCCAAGAAATTATTTGACAAGGGATGTTTTCTTCTCGCTTTCGATTTAACAACAGACAATTCATATAACGCGACTTGCGGCAATTTACTAAATCAGGGAACAGTACGAGTTGAAGGAAAATTTAGAGACGCGTTAAAAAATAGTGTGACATGCATTGTATATGCCGAGTACGATGGAAGCATTGAAATTGACAAGGATCGAAATGTTTACACAAATTTTTAAATCTATATAAGGTGGATACGATATGTTCCAACTGTTAGTTGGTGAATTGATTTATTACGGTAACAATGAGCTGTTTAATTAATGTGGAATACTTTTGTGGAGGTGAATATACCTTCTTTAAAAAAGTCTCTTTCGCTGGATTCACTGCGCAAAATAAAACGTTTGCGAAGGAAATAATTTTTAAATATCCAACATCTACTACAGAATGCAACGAGCAACAACAATCAACTAAATTTGGTAACCTTGAACTAAAACGGATAGATGAAGACCTTATAAAAACTCTGGCGAAATTTAAGACAATCTTTGTTCGTGGAACACCAACTAAGGAGTTTATAAATAACTACGTGACATCTCTCACCAATGTCATTGACCTAGAAGCAGCATTTACCTGTGAACAAGAATGAACACGATCGAGCTTGCAACTGCATTGACAAATAATCGCGTAACAAACAAATTTTTTAGAGGAGTCTTCCCATGCAACCATCTACCACAAAAAATAAAAAAACCAGCATGCGTCATAGCTAATACAGATCCAGCACACAAAGACGGAACTCATTGGGTTGCATTTTATTTCCCTAAACAAGGCTCGGCAGAGTACTTTGACTCATTTGGAAGGTATCCCACCAATAAATATTTTCAAAGATTTCTACTAAATAATTCAAAGAATTTTTTGAATAATAAAAAACGATTGCAAAGTCAATTTTCAGCAACTTGTGGACATTATTGCTGTGTATTTCTATATTCACGATGCAGGGGAAAAAGCTTGAAAACTTTTTTAAAAGAATTCGCCTCCAGCGATCTCAGTTCAAATGATAATAAAATTATTAATTTATATTTAAAGAATTTTTCACAAAATGGTGGAGATTTCTGTAACCAATCATGCAAAGCAGAGGTCAGTACTATAAAAACCCCAAACAGAGGATGTTAATATTCAGTATATAAGTTTAAATTGAGTAGCATGGAGCCATCACGTAAGAGACAAAGGACCACTGGTGCTAAAGGAGAAAAGAAGTTGTCCAAATGTGAAGCAAAAGTTGTGGGTGAAAATCTGTTATTAAACTACACATATCATCTGGACGATTGTCACAACCGGAAAATAATTCTCGGATTTGACCCATCATCATTTGAGGCAAAAATAGTGTTTCATCGCCACGGACTCATACCAATATCAGTATCTTATTCTGAATGGACAACAATTTACAGCTATCTTAGCGCTTTAAAAATCAAAATGGAAAATACATCTCCAGCAAATCAACCAAAGCTGCAAAAAGAACACAAAATCCCTGTTTATTGAGGTTGTCGTGTAGCGGATGAAAGAATGGATTGACAATTTATATAATATCGTTCGAAATGTGACAGTTCCAAACGTGACCACTATGTGTTCCAAGGACCACTATCCAGAGCAAAGTTCAGAGGGGAGGACGGAAATGTAATTGAAATGGATAATTTGTATTGCATCGACCTCAACGAATAGCTCCTCCAAACTGTGTTCACCAAGAAGCACAACGACCCAACATAAACAACGCAAATTTGACCAAAACCAATTCGCCTCTGTAAATTGTATATTTGTTGTGTCTGTGTTGTTCTGAATCAGGGCAGGATAGTTGGAGCGATGTCAGGAACTGACATGTATGCACCGTCTAACCTGCTCTTTAATGTAGGGGCATGATGTCACCGTGAGACATGTTGCACCCGTGTGGATAGATTCATAAAACAAGTAGTTATACCTTTATCATTTATTTATACCAATCAAAAAATACCAACAATGGAACTGCAACTAACAAGCCTCAACTGGAACTAAACTTCGAACTTCAACTGGAACTGGACTTCGAACGTCAACTGGAACTGGACTTCGAACTTCAACTGGAACTGGAACTAAACTGCAACTTCAACTGGAACTGGAACTAGTGGGTTGAACATAGTCGGTTGACTGTAGATAGTTGACTGACTTTTCTTGATTCCGGCCGGCCTTTTATATCCAGAAATCTGGCCGACGCCTGCTTGTTTAGTTGTATAATTAATTTGACATTTTGTAAAGTATCAACTCGTCGCCTGCTTAAATGACTTTTTCTTCCTTCAGGCCAGTGCCTGAACATACTCCCCCGCGTTGATCATTCTTGATCAACAGTTTCGTCCGCTGGATATACCGCGTTTGCGGTAGTGGTGAAACTGGATCTCGCCATTCCCTTTGATCTTGACCTTAGCTTGGTATCGTCCTGGAAGGTTAAGGGTTTGCTCTTTTCTTTTTCGCCCTTTTATCTTGCCAATGTCCAATTTTTTAATGACTTGTTTTGGCAAGTAGATGTCAACCCCTTCCCTAGTCACGAACCGTTGGAATTCATTTTCTTGCCTCATCTCGAGCTCTTGGATTGTGGTCGTCGGTCGTAGGATTCGCAATGACGTTATTAGTCTTCCATTGATGTTGGCTGGGTTGGTTGTCGTTGACGTCGTGTATCTCGTTTGTTCAGGTAGCGCCTGTGGGTACTCTGCCTTCGCTGTGGACTCTTGTGGCGATTGATTGAGAGGACTCGTCGAACCATCCACGGGTGGCGGCGATAACGTGACCTCTTCATCAATATAGAGATAGTTATCCCAATATCCTTCTTCCTCGCATTCGTATCGATTACCCATCTGCAATGTATTATTAGTAACCTTTGAATTTAAAGTATGTGTATGGAACGTGTTGGACTCTTGGCTGTGTGTACTTGTGTGTATTGGTAGTGGGCATACCTTTGTGATTGGTCGTTTGAATTGACCTGTGTTGGTACGAATTTGTACTACCCTTGTTAAACCGTCGCTCCCTGGGAATAGCTCCTCTATTATACCAATGGGCCATACTGTTGGCGGTGTTGAGTCCCCTTTCATAAGCACTAATTGTCCTATTTGAAGATTGGGCCGTTGTCGTTGCCACTTGGACCTTTGCTGGAGTTGATTCAGATAATCCTTCGACCATTTGTCCCAAAATTGCTTCATTCTGCCTTTGGTGTGTTGCCATCGAACATTGAGCGATGTGTTGTCTTCTGGTTCTGGTAATGCCAATAAAGATTGCCCAATAAGAAAGTGTCCAGGCGTCAGAACAAACGGATCATCAGCATTGTTGGATAAATAGCAAAGTGGTCTCGAGTTTAGTAGAGTCGACATAATGTTGCCTTCGTTGTCCGTGACTCGCAAATAGATCACAGCAGCAGTTGCTCGCATTGATGCGTCGCAGAAGCCATGGATTTGCATGTCATGTTGTGGAGAATAGTGGATCCACCTAGGAATTGTAATTTTGTTTATATTATGTAAATCCGCCTTGTAGTTTTCCCAATTTTTGGCTATATGTTCTGGCACTTGTTGGTCCCATGAACACCCTGTCAGCCATAAATCCTGGATTAACATTTTAGCAACGATTATCACTGGTTGTAGCAACCCTAGAGGATCATATAACGACGCCACTTCTGATAAGATTGTTCTCTTAGTTATGACGTTATGTTCTTTATGCAGCTTGAATTGAAAAGAGAAGTGATCAGAACTCGGTTGCCAACGGACCCCCAGAGTCTTTATTGCAATCGCCTCTGAAAATGTCACCAAATCTTTATGCTCTCTGTACTCCATTGGTAATTGTTCAAGCACTTGCTTCTCGTTACTGCTCCACTTCCTCAGATTGAATCCACCTGACTTGAGCATTGTGAGTAGTTGGAACTGCAGTTCAAGTGCTTCTTTGACATCATCCGTGCCTGTCAATAAATCATCCACATAGAAATCAGACTCAGTTACCTTAGATGCAAGTGGGAAGTTCTGCTTCTCATCTACTGCCAGTTGGTTCAGTGTTCTAATCGCCAAATAAGGAGCAGCTGTTGTTCCAAAATTTGCCGTTGTCAGCATATAGTCTTGAACATTGCCTTGAGTTTGATGCCGCCAGAGAATTCGTTGATATGTCCGATGTTCTGGTGATACCTGAACCATTCGATACATTTTCTCGATATCTGCATGGACAGCTATTCTATGTCTTCTCCATCTTAGTAGAGTGCAAAACAACTTGGATTGTATTGTTGGGCCAGCTAGCAAAAAATCATTCAACGAATGACCATTAGTCGTTTTCGCAGACGCATCAAATACAACTCTCACTTTGGTGGTGGTGCTGCTCTCTTTTATTACCGCATGATGTGGGATGTAATAGTTTGGTTCACCGTCGTTGGGCTGGCTTGTTTCAACCATGTGTCCCAGCTGGATGTATTCCTGTAAACAGGCTTCATAGTCTTTCCTTAGTTGAGGGTTGCTATTGAGCCGTCTTTCTACACAATACATCCGCTTGAGGGCCATCGCACGTGAGTTGCCTAAGTTGGGCTTCTCGTTTCGTCTGAATGGGAGATTGACTTGGTATTGCCCATTCTCTAGCCGTCGATGGGTTTTTGTATAATAGTCCGAACATTCTTGCTCTTCTTGACTCAGAATTGGTCGTGAATTGACCTCTTCTTCTTCCCAGAATTGTTTAAGTTGATTGCTGAGATCCTCGTTTGTGACTTGAATCGTGAAATTGTTAGCTGTAGTATTAGACACCTCGTGTGTGGGTCCGATTATTACCCATCCAAAACTCGTGTTTACTGCCACGGGCTCTGCTTCTGCACCTCGTCGAACACCATCTTGAACTATCCTAGCATATGCATCTGCACCTAGCAAAGCATCGATGTCGCCAGGTTTCCACCATCCTGGGTCTGCCAGTTCAAGACCATGCAAATGGTTATACCGGTGACTTGAAATTGCTATCTTAGGTAAGCTTTCGGTTATACTGTTGACCACTAAAAATGTTTGGGACATCTGAAATTTGCTAGCGCTCATTGATTCTAGAATAATCCTAGTTTGTTTCGTTGACTTCCCTGTTGGCCTTGTGTTCAGACCATATATGTTGACTCCTGCCGGGCTACAGGACACTCCTAGTTTCTTGCATGTATTCTGGGTAATAAAGGATGACTCCGAGCCATTATCCACTAGGCATCTGATAGTATGTTGCCGTCCGTTGCTCCCCCTTGTGAGTACCAAGGCTGTTGATAGCAACGTGTGCGATCCCTCCCTTGCGAGGAAGGCTTGCACGTTGTTTGAACCACCAGCGCTGTGGGCCTGGTGAGTGGTTCGTTGATGTGGCGATATAGGTGTATCGTCTGGTCTTTGACTCGTTTGATCATGTTGTTGTGACTTTGGCTCTGAGTAAGACTTCTGCGTTTCGTCATGCAAGGTCGTATGATGTTTTTCCTTGCACTTCAAACATCTAAATTTGCTCTTGCACTGATTCGTCGTGTGGTTTTTCGATAGGCAATTGAAGCAGTGTCCCGCTGTCCTCACTACCTTTCGTCTTGCGGTTGGGTCCATATTAATATATTTAGGGCATCTCTGAAGCCAGTGACATTCCCGACAGGCTGGACATTGATTCCCCTTGATGGTATGGTGAACCCTTGTAGTGGGTTTTGTCCGAGTTGGTTGTGACTGTTGACTTGTTGACACAATGTCAGAGATAGACTCAAGTACCTTCTGTCTTTTACACAGGAATGCATGAAAAGCGTTGTAAGTAGGCAGAGTTTGGGATGCGCCTTGTTCTTCTTCCCACATCTTCATCGTAACAAACGGGAGTTTTGAGATCAGGATGTGTATAAGTAAAAGATCCCATGATTCTATATCAATTTTCAAATTGATGATTTGTTGTAGACAATCATCCGTTGTTGCTATGAATGTTTTTAAATTATTGGAATTTTCGGTTGTAACCTTTGGTTGATTGAGAAGTGTCTTCAAATAATGATTTACCAAAATCCTCTTATTTTCATATCGTTCCTTAACCTTGTTCCAAGAAACGTCATAGTTATTATCCGTAACTGGTATGTGTCGTAGAAGTTGTTCAGCATCACCAATCAAACATGATTTCAGGTGATACAGCTTCTGCACTGCGCTCAATTGCACGTTGTTGTGAATCAGGGACACGAATAAATCATGGAAGGAAAACCACGAATCATAATTCCCATCAAACTTTGGTAAGTCTATTTTTGGCAAAAATGTGTCCGTTCGGACCATTGGAATTGTTGCAGGTTGGGTTGGCAGAGGTTCTGCTGCAGACAATTTCCTGAGTCCTTCCAGCAGTTCACTCCGATACTCAGAATATTTCGACTCTATTTGCACGTATGTATCTTCATGTGCTGCTGCGGAATCTGACTCGTCACATAGATACGCATCCGTTGATAACTGATCTGTCTCCTTGTACTCCAACCATAACTGATTCATTTGTTCCAGTTTTACTTCATAGAATGCCTTGGTTCTTTTTACCGTCGCAGTTTTCTTCGAATTTTCAATAAATTTCTCAATACGCGATCTCTGAGCCTGCTCTCGCAGCATTGCCTTCCTTAGTGAACTCATCTTAGAACTTGATTTCGTCGATAAAATAGATTGCCAATCCTGGATGGAACCACCAAAATGTTTATTGAGGTTGTCGTGTAGCGGATGAAAGAATGGATTGACAATTTATATAATATCGTTCGAAATGTGACAGTTCCAAACGTGACCACTATGTGTTCCAAGGACCACTATCCAGAGCAAAGTTCAGAGGGGAGGACGGAAATGTAATTGAAATGGATAATTTGTATTGCATCGACCTCAACGAATAGCTCCTCCAAACTGTGTTCACCAAGAAGCACAACGACCCAACATAAACAACGCAAATTTGACCAAAACCAATTCGCCTCTGTAAATTGTATATTTGTTGTGTCTGTGTTGTTCTGAATCAGGGCAGGATAGTTGGAGCGATGTCAGGAACTGACATGTATGCACCGTCTAACCTGCTCTTTAATGTAGGGGCATGATGTCACCGTGAGACATGTTGCACCCGTGTGGATAGATTCATAAAACAAGTAGTTATACCTTTATCATTTATTTATACCAATCAAAAAATACCAACAATGGAACTGCAACTAACAAGCCTCAACTGGAACTAAACTTCGAACTTCAACTGGAACTGGACTTCGAACGTCAACTGGAACTGGACTTCGAACTTCAACTGGAACTGGAACTAAACTGCAACTTCAACTGGAACTGGAACTAGTGGGTTGAACATAGTCGGTTGACTGTAGATAGTTGACTGACTTTTCTTGATTCCGGCCGGCCTTTTATATCCAGAAATCTGGCCGACGCCTGCTTGTTTAGTTGTATAATTAATTTGACATTTTGTAAAGTATCAACTCGTCGCCTGCTTAAATGACTTTTTCTTCCTTCAGGCCAGTGCCTGAACAATCCCCGTTGGCAGTGGCAGCATCACCTTAAGACAGGCTGAACTTTGTAAACTATTTGAAATGCTGAAATTTTTAAACATCGTTATGTACCACAATAACAATGCTGCGGATAGTGTGAAAGAATGTTATAGAAAATATGTTGAAAAATGTAAAGAAAAAAATGTATTGACATTAGCATGCGAAGATTTTTTTATTCCAAGTCGAACATCTTATGTACACTTAAATTATTCTCGACTTTTTTATGAAATACCGTTGTACTGTATTGCAAATCTTGTTTTTGATACGATAAATTTTGAATGCAAATAAATAAAATAAAACTAAAGATATCTTTTATTTAAAAAATTTATTCACTAACATGTATAAATATATATTAAAACAATTTTGAACGGCACATCGGAGAGTAGGTGACCTTCCATGTATCATGCAGAAAGACTCGAAATTTTCCAAGTTACTTAGTTTTGGTATTTCCAGTTGGACTATTTTCGCTTCAGGGAGGTATTTCCGGATAAATTTCTCCTTTTCCAATCCTTTCACAAAAATTGTTGAATTTGAATAATTCGTCAATAGGTTGGGCAATTCGTTGTAATCAGTATTTCCACCATTCCATCTTAATCCATTTATTTTGCTAAAGTTGAAATCATCCTGCCAGCGAGCTCTTGGTGTCAATTCACTATACGGAAAAGGTGGCTTGAAGTAGTATAAGATCGGTAAAAGTGATCCGTGTTGTAAGACTACCATCTCCTTAGCAAACAGCTGTCCATTTACTCCACTGACAAATTGTATATCCACGATAACTGTTGTAGAATTCATGACTTTAACGATCCAAGAGAAAATATCAAATGACTCTTAAATACATGTTTTAATGTCTTATATATCTTAACAAATATGGAACTCATTTCCACACCAACCCCAGGGGTAGAGTTTTTGGTGCGTTTTTTTTATCATGTGGTATCCCCATTAGGCCTACTCCACGAAGCTTATTCATATAGCTTATTCTTCTAAATTGGCATATTCATAAGTGTAAGCAGTGATAAATTCATATATTTATCTCTGTTGTTGTCTCACAAACACATTTTCTCATCTTTTCTGTCGTTTAAACCCGTATGGTAGGGAACTGAAATCTTCCAAAAATCTTCGTTTATTTGAAGTCACTTTATATTTTTTAATTTCCGGAACTGTTACTACCTCGTGATCTTTTGTGCGACGAATATTTTTTGATAGGATAGGAATATAGTCTTCCTCGTTGTCATTTAATATCATATTTTTAATTGAATCTAAATTGACATGTTGTGAAGCTTCATAATTCAGACAGATTCCCTTTACTTTACTCTGTACCTTGATGGATTTATCCCTTGTGCTATAAACTGCGTATGCATAATTTTTAGGACCTCCACTTGTAAAAGTTTTTATATAACTACCAGGACCGTAGCATTCTAACTCATCGGTCATATCTCCAATGAATTCTCCAGTTGGGGGATCGTATTCTCCCTCTCTGCTAATATATATGACAGAATCAGTATCATAATATAAAACTCTTTCTCCAAGCTGCTCCAAATAGCTAAATAACTTAAGTCTTGCCTGTGTGGTGGTATAAGATGCTATAGAAACGTTAACTGTTCCTAGAGACTCTGCAGCTTCTTCTCTATAATTCCAGTTTACAATAAGTGTTTCTTCATTGATTGGAAGAAGATGTTGTACCTCTACTGCCGGATTTATTAGAAACTGATACAATTCTCCTGAACTGTTAATTATATTGGTCCTCGGTTGGTTTTCTCGTTGTCCAAATTTTCCCCAAAAGGAGTTTAAAATTAACTTGGCTAATGATCTTAGCCCGGGATTTTTATTAACTTCTGAATACTCCAGTTTTACACCTTCATTTTGCAGAAATTCCTCCAAGTATTTCCTCTTTTCCTTTTCATCCGAACTGCATTTGCTGGGCCATCCTGATGCCTGCTGTTTCATCTTGATAAATTTGTTCATCATAGAAGTAAACAGTCCACCCGAAAGGTTTGATTTGTCGTACGCCTCAGTTTTGTAACTCCATATTTCGTATGTATCCAACATTTTGTATCCTCTACTTAGAGCTGTTTTTACCTCGTCAATTACCCATGTTCCAATCAGAGCTCTTTGCTCATCCGTGTGTGAGCATTCATGATGTTGGTTTTTCTCCTCGCTACATCTATGACATAGGGGGAACATTAATTTATTATTCTGTCTAATCGGTAGAACTGGATGATACATTCCTTCGGGTGGTAAAATTTTACATTTGATCAGACCATCTATTTTATCTAAATCAACTTTGGAGCATGCATCTGTTCCTACATATAATTCAGGGTGGCCGACTGGGAATTTTCCATACTTGCAAACCCATGGATACAATGAACATACATCTATGTATTTTATTTTTTCACCTGGCTTGCATTCGTAATGTGTATAAACATTACCTGTTCGACCCCCATAAAAAGCATCTCTGGGATTTAAAGGTGAGTGTACCAGTAAAGGATGGTCTCTTAAAGCTTGAATGTCTTTATTCATTTCCATCAGTCTGAGAAAATCACACTCCCACATCTCAATGACCTCGTATCCATAAGAACGTAAACGCCCCGTCTTTGCGTTTGTTACTTCGTATCGGTGATTTAGAGTATCGTTTTGGTCATCATGAAGAGGTTGATCACGGTTATGTTTCAAGCATGTGGGGTGTCCGTGGTAATAGCAACCATGGAATTCAAAAATTTGATTAGACTCTGCACAATAGCCGTCTACTTTTACTCCTTTCAGAACAACTTCTCTTTGTTTAGCTGCATGTGTAATATTAATCCCTCTGCGTTTTTCTTCATATATTAGCCATTGAATTGCTATTTCTGACTGATTATCGGCATATCTATATCCCTTTCTTGGAATAATACCAATAGTATTTGGTCTAAGAAAATTGCGCCGAAAAACTAAATTGCATGCAGAGGCAATAGTTGTCGCCTCAACAAACGGATCAACTCTGCATTCTACCAACATCAATTTTCTAAATTTTAAGCATGCCTCTGTTAAAATCTGCACGTCACTAATGCAATAGTCTACAATATCACGCTGCATATCGAAGTCTTCATTTTTATGTTCCTCGTACCATTTTAGGAAACTATCGCGATCTTCAGTTTTCATTGAGTCGGGACTGTAATATTTTACAGCCGGTAATTTCCCAATATATTCCTTATTCTCGAACGTGTTAAATAGATGAGGGAAGTATCCTTTTTTATACACTGAAGGTAGATCAAAAGCCTTTGGTAGTTGTGATAGGCTCATAGGAAAATAATTTAGCGAATCGATAAATTTTATGTTGTCCAACTGCATCATTATAATTTTCGTTCCCCGCATTATTAATTTTGGTTTCAGGTCTGTCTTTTTCAGGATGTAATTTAGTATGAATTGATGGTCAAACGCCTGACCATTATGAGCTATGACTACTACCCTTTTAAATTTGCCCCTCCTTAACTCCAACAAATCTTTCAAAAACTCGCTCACTACATTAGTTTGGTAAATCTTCAATCTATATCCACATTTTTGGCAGAAATGTAACTTTTCTATATCAATACAGAGTTCACAACGCCTCGCAGCTACACATAAATTTGGTTCATGCAGCTTTATGTCATCAGCTGATTCTCCTTCTATATATTTTTGATCTACATCCTTCTCCTGTCTTGTTTCCAGATCGTAAAAGACAAAAAGAGTATCTTTTGTCGGCGGTGTTCTGACATCTGATTGTATAAAGCAGAAGTGTCCTTGTTCCACGTGTTTATCACAGATCTTGCAAAAATATTCACCGCATATATGAGTTTTATCTGATTTATATGTCTTGAGACAATCTTTGCATTTTTTTACTACCTCGCAAACACTTTTATTATTTAGAGATCCTGAAGCTTTATGATTGTTGAAGCAAAATTCTCCTCTAAAATGTCGATTACAATCTTTACACAATTTTTCGTATGAGTCTTTAGCGCATGCTGGAGTCTGTTGACAGCAGGGGCAGGCAGTTCCTCCACATCTGTGATCGTTTTTGTTGTTGTATGGTACATGACATTCCTCGCAATAATACACACAGCAAAATGCGGCAGTTAGCGAACCTATGACATTGTAATGATTGTTGTGGTACAGCAAATTTAGTTTTTTGCCGGTATTTTGTCCCTCAAATATCACATCTCTTCCTCTAGCACCATATCTATACACTATAATCTTATAATCTTTCAGATGTTCTTGAAATTTTTGCAACTCCGGAATTCCGGCACCTTCATTGGGTATATTTATCCTGGATTCAGACAAAAGTTCTGTTGCTCGTTGAGTTTGTAATTTTCCAACATCCCTCCTTACTTTGACAAACTCTGTCTCCTTATTCGCTTTGGATATGGCAACAATCAATGCTCTTGCTAGACAAAGGTTATCCTTGTTTTTTATTACTACGATACCCTTTCTCTTTACACATTCCTCATCAAACGTGTTGTATTTCCTGGCTCTATCATTTCCTCTCCCTTGTGGCAGTCTAACTGTGGTAACATTCAAGCAAAACGTGTCGGTATTTAATCCACTTGAATTGCTTTGAAAAATTTTTCCAATGGTGTCCCACACATCTGATACTTTCAGTGTGGAGGCCGATCTGTAACTTAACCACCCTGGACCTTTCTCCATAAAGGACGCTCCACAAAAGGTAAAACCAAGGAAATCATCTGGCTGAACTTCTGAGAGTGCGTGTTGAACAATATCGTCAACTGCACTTTTGATCCAATCTGAGGGTTCCACATTTGCAGGTGGACTATTGATTTTGAAAGTAATTTTGCGTCCCCTCAGATTGAAACGCCTGATATGCGTTATCATATCGTTGGTGATGGAAAATTTACTAAACATTCCAAGCTCCTCGTCTACCTGAGCCCTAAGCTTCAACATTTTTTTCATACTTAAATTACACTAGTTTCTTACCCTTTTTTTATTTTTAAATATATGTATATCCCCCACACTTTTACACTTTAAAAAATATTAACACTCGAACTTCTTTTTTATTTTTAAATATACATCTACCCACAATTTTACACTTTTTAAAACAATGTTAACACTCAAAATTCTTTTTGTTTTTAAATAATATCCACCCACACTTTTACACTTTTTTAAAACACTTTCAGCACTCGAAATTCCGATTAGCTTAAAACTTCTCAAAACACTTTTAAAGTTAAACTGTCAAGGTAAATACTTCCCGACTCACTTTTCGCGATTTTAAAATCAACCTTCGAATGACGGAGATGCATTCGGATAGGTTTTTATATACGCGACCCAACGCAAAGCAAAACAAAAACAAACGGGCTCTTGCAGCTGCACCGGATCATGTGCAATTGCGCAGTATATCTGCTTGCGTGATCGCAATTAATTATTAATGCGACTTGTTTCAATCTTTGGAAGTTGAACTCGCCTGCTTATTTATTTTAATTGGTTCGCTTGGCATCTGCATTTCTTAGCTAGATAATAATTTCATTTCTGCGACAGCTGCGAAATGAGCAAAAACGCAAAACAAAACAAAAACCAATGGGATCTTGCAGCTGCAACCGGATCATGTACAATTGCGCAGTATATCTGCTTGCGTGATCGCAATTAATTATTAATGCGACTTGTTTCAATCTTTGGAAGTTGAACTCGCCTGCTTATTTATTTTAATTGGTTCGCTTGGCATCTGCATTTCTTAGCTAGATAATAATTTCATTTCTGCGACAGCTGCGAAATGAGCAAAAACGCAAAACAAAACAAAAACCAATGGGATCTTGCAGCTGCAACCGGATCATGTACAATTGCGCAGTATATCTGCTTGCGTGATCGCAATTAATTATTAATGCGACTTGTTTCAATCTTTGGAAGTTGAACTCGCCTGCTTATTTATTTTAATTGGTTCGCTTGGCATCTGCATTTCTTAGCTAGATAATAATTTCATTTCTGCAACAGCTGCGAAATGAGCAAAAACGCAAAACAAAACAAAAAAAAATGGGATCTTGCAGCTGCAACCGGATCATTTGCAATTGCGCAGCATATCTGCTTGCGTGATCGCAATTAATTATTAATGCGACTTGTTTCAATCTTTGGAAGTTGAACTCGCCTGCTTATTTATTTTAATTGGTTCGCTTGGCATCTGCATTTCTTAGCTAGATAATAATTTCATTTCTGCGACAGCTGCGAAATGAGTAAAAACGAAAAACAAAACAAAAACAAACGGGATCTTGCAGCTGCAACCGGATCATTTGCAATTGCGCAGTATATCTGCTTGCGTGATCGTAATAAATTATTAAAGCGACTTGTTTTAACAGTATCAATGTATGGGTAGTTCAGGCCTATATAAACCCCACTTTGGCTGATGATTCTTAAGTAGAGTTTCATCAGTTTTAGAGGAAGGCAGAAGAAACTTTCCAAAGTTAAATCAAGTGAGGAGCAGAATTTTTTATTGAAAATCAAAAGAAACATTTGGGTAAGAATGTTTTAAATAAATAAATTTTCAATTATTTTACCATTCGACTTTATTCTTTTCAGATATGGCAGGCAGTATGAATAGTAATAATTTTGAGTTAAGTGCTGATAGTTTGGAGTCAGCTAGGAAATCGTCAACAAACAAAGGGGTAAAGAGGCGACTTTTCGAGGAGAAGAAGGAGGAGGATTTTTCTAAGTCGACTCTTAGCAAAAGGAAGAAAAGCATGTCCCCTATCATCTCTGTGAATGATGATGATGATACTGATGTCGATGAGGATGAGGAATGCATACTGGAGGAAATCAACAGTTTTCAATATAAGAAAAATATGCCTTTGAAAGACATGAAAGTCAACGAAGCGTACAACATAATTGATGCTAGGAAGGTGAATACCAAGTTCGGGAAAAAGGTGCTGGTGGAGCTGGAGGATAGTATTATATACTTACCGGGAAGGTATACTGACCTCTCCGATAGGAGGATTAATTTATTAAAAAAGGGGAAATATGCCATAGAGAATTTGGGAGAGATGGGTAATTCCTTCGAAATCATATTTAAGAAAAGATCAGGAAATCCCCATGAACTGAATGTGGACGACGGTGAAGGGAACATTATTTTATCACAAAACAGAAAAAAATATTAAATCATGTAAAAATAAAATTTTAAAAATAAATTTTTGATTAAAAAAATAAAAATGTTGAAATAATTGTTTTTTTTTTTAATGTTTCAAATTGTAGTCATTTTCAGGTGTACAGTTCTACTTTCAATGCTACCCACAGAGTTTCAAAACCTACACCTCCCATAGACATGATGTACCCGTCGAGCCATCGAGTTCTCAACATTCGCCCCCAGCCCCCGCCCCCGCCGCCGCCCCCGCCCCCGTCGTCGCCATCGCCATCGCTAATACTTCCGCTGCACTCCCCTCCACATCTCCGCACTCAAACTTTCACCTTCGCGGCGCCACAAGTGGGCATGGCCTCACACACAACAATAACAAGGATGACCTTGATCCACATAATCGACCCTGACACAGTTCCCAGACTCGTCCACGGCCAGGGTCAGCCACCTTGACCCACATTTCTACGTGATTGATTGATGACAGGTGATTGATTGGTCACACCGACCTACTTCCGCAATCCAGTTCCCATGGGCAAGGTCAATGACCTTGACGTGACCTAGTTCCCACGGTCCAGAAAATTTTCCCATCCCAAACCGACCCAATAACTACTAATATTTTAGAGGTAGAAAGCAACTTCCGCCCAGTTCTAACAGCAACAATTTCTTCTCGGTACCACAGCCTTTTTGTGTAACTAATCCAGTATAACTCCGAACGTTGGAGTTCAGAGCAAGTCAAAAATTTATTATGATCACATTTGAAACGACATCTCGCCTTCGCATGATCTACAAAGCGTAAGCAATAAGCGGTGATTCGCAAAAGCCTTCTCCATTTGCTGTAGTTTTGAAATTGTAGAAGCGGTTCATCTGAAGTAAACAATTCTTGGAGGTGGTCTACTTCCATCATTAAAGAGGTACAGGAATATTGTGCTTATCAAATTCGTTTGGCAGCCAATTTGTAGGTAGAGTCTTCAACCAATCTGGTCCCTCTTTCCAAATGGACGATTTCATCAACTGCTTCGCTCTTATTCCTCGAGTTACCAAATCGGCTGGATTATCGGCTCCGGGGCAATATCTCCACTCCTCATCACTAGTAAGTTCTTGTATCTCCTTTACTCTGTTAGCCACATATGGTTTCCATTTCTTTAAATCACCGTGGATCCAGTACAAGGTTATCTTCGAATCGGTCCAGAGAATCATCTTAAAAGCAATTTTCAGAGTTTTCTTAAGGTAAGCGCATAGTCAGCAGTCGCAACTTTGAAAAAAAATTAAGGAAAATTATATAGATAATGGCATCTTTATCTTTTTACTTACTGCATTACTTTGGCTTTGCATCACAATTGGAGTTATTGCAAGAGCTTCTGATGCTGGTAAATTGGGCTGAAAAGAAAATATTCCGTGATAATAAATTTAAAAATAACTGAGTATATTTCACCTTAGCTTTTTTGGGGGGAGGTTTTATTTCTTCTTCCTCTGAAGTGTCAGATATCTCAAAAATTGGAGTAGGCTTTTCAGAAAATTCTGAGCTATTACTATCTTCACTTGAGCTCGGTTTTGCATCGTATTTTATCGGTGGGAATTTCCTAGGCCCAGTTTTCCTATAATGTTCAAGAATCTCTTCTAACTGAGGAGCTGATGCTGGTAAATTGGGCTGAAAAGAAAATATTCCGTGATAATAAATTTAAAAATAACTGAGTATATTTCACCTTAGCTTTTTTGGGGGGAGGTTTTATTTCTTCTTCCTCTGAAGTGTCAGATATCTCAAAAATTGGAGTAGGCTTTTCAGAAAATTCTGAGCTATTACTATCTTCACTTGAGCTCGGTTTTGCATCGTATTTTATCGGTGGGAATTTCCTAGGCCCAGTTTTCCTATAATGTTCAAGAATCTCTTCTAACTGAGGAGCTGATGCTGGTAAATTGGGCTGAAAAGAAAATATTCCGTGATAATAAATTTAAAAATAACTGAGTATATTTCACCTTAGCTTTTTTGGGGGGAGGTTTTATTTCTTCTTCCTCTGAAGTGTCAGATATCTCAAAAATTGGAGTAGGCTTTTCAGAAAATTCTGAGCTATTACTATCTTCACTTGAGCTCGGTTTTGCATCGTATTTTATCGGTGGGAATTTCCTAGGCCCAGTTTTCCTATAATGTTCAAGAATCTCTTCTAACTGAGGAGCTGATGCTGGTAAATTGGGCTGAAAAGAAAATATTCCGTGATAATAAATTTAAAAATAACTGAGTATATTTCACCTTAGCTTTTTTGGGGGGAGGTTTTATTTCTTCTTCCTCTGAAGTGTCAGATATCTCAAAAATTGGAGTAGGCTTTTCAGAAAATTCTGAGCTATTACTATCTTCACTTGAGCTCGGTTTTGCATCGTATTTTATCGGTGGGAATTTCCTAGGCCCAGTTTTCCTATAATGTTCAAGAATCTCTTCTAACTGAGGAGCTGATGCTGGTAAATTGGGCTGAAAAGAAAATATTTCGTGATAATAAATTTAAAAATAACTGAGTATATTTCACCTTAGCTTTTTTGGGGGGAGGTTTTATTTCTTCTTCCTCTGAAGTGTCAGATATCTCAAAAATTGGAGTAGGCTTTTCAGAAAATTCTGAGCTATTACTATCTTCACTTGAGCTCGGTTTTGCATCGTATTTTATCGGTGGGAATTTCCTAGGCCCAGTTTTCCTATAATGTTCAAGAATCTCTTCTAACTGAGGAGCTGATGCTGGTAAATTGGGCTGAAAAGAAAATATTCCGTGATAATAAATTTAAAAATAACTGAGTATATTTCACCTTAGCTTTTTTGGGGGGAGGTTTTATTTCTTCTTCCTCTGAAGTGTCAGATATCTCAAAAATTGGAGTAGGCTTTTCAGAAAATTCTGAGCTATTACTATCTTCACTTGAGCTCGGTTTTGCATCGTATTTTATCGGTGGGAATTTCCTAGGCCCAGTTTTCCTATAATGTTCAAGAATCTCTTCTAACTGAGGAGCTGATGCTGGTAAATTGGGCTGAAAAGAAAATATTCCGTGATAATAAATTTAAAAATAACTGAGTATATTTCACCTTAGCTTTTTTGGGGGGAGGTTTTATTTCTTCTTCCTCTGAAGTGTCAGATATCTCAAAAATTGGAGTAGGCTTTTCAGAAAATTCTGAGCTATTACTATCTTCACTTGAGCTCGGTTTTGCATCGTATTTTATCGGTGGGAATTTCCTAGGCCCAGTTTTCCTATAATGTTCAAGAATCTCTTCTAACTGAGGAGCTGATGCTGGTAAATTGGGCTGAAAAGAAAATATTCCGTGATAATAAATTTAAAAATAACTGAGTATATTTCACCTTAGCTTTTTTGGGGGGAGGTTTTATTTCTTCTTCCTCTGAAGTGTCAGATATCTCAAAAATTGGAGTAGGCTTTTCAGAAAATTCTGAGCTATTACTATCTTCACTTGAGCTCGGTTTTGCATCGTATTTTATCGGTGGGAATTTCCTAGGCCCAGTTTTCCTATAAATGTTCAAGAATCTCTTCTAACTGAGGAGCTGATGCTGGTAAATTGGGCTGAAAAGAAAATATTCCGTGATAATAAATTTAAAAATAACTGAGTATATTTCACCTTAGCTTTTTTGGGGGGAGGTTTTATTTCTTCTTCCTCTGAAGTGTCAGATATCTCAAAAATTGGAGTAGGCTTTTCAGAAAATTCTGAGCTATTACTATCTTCACTTGAGATCGGTTTTGCATCGTATTTTATCGGTGGGAATTTCCTAGGCCCAGTTTTCCTATAATGTTCAAGAATCTCTTCTAACTGAGGAGCTGATGCTGGTAAATTGGGCTGAAAAGAAAATATTCCGTGATAATAAATTTAAAAATAACTGAGTATATTTCACCTTAGCTTTTTTGGGGGGAGGTTTTATTTCTTCTTCCTCTGAAGTGTCAGATATCTCAAAAATTGGAGTAGGCTTTTCAGAAAATTCTGAGCTATTACTATCTTCACTTGAGCTCGGTTTTGCATCGTATTTTATCGGTGGGAATTTCCTAGGCCCAGTTTTCCTATAATGTTCAAGAATCTCTTCTAACTGAGGAGCTGATGCTGGTAAATTGGGCTGAAAAGAAAATATTCCGTGATAATAAATTTAAAAATAACTGAGTATATTTCACCTTAGCTTTTTTGGGGGGAGGTTTTATTTCTTCTTCCTCTGAAGTGTCAGATATCTCAAAAATTGGAGTAGGCTTTTCAGAAAATTCTGAGCTATTACTATCTTCACTTGAGCTCGGTTTTGCATCGTATTTTATCGGTGGGAATTTCCTAGGCCCAGTTTTCCTATAATGTTCAAGAATCTCTTCTAACTGAGGAGCTGATGCTGGTAAATTGGGCTGAAAAGAAAATATTCCGTGATAATAAATTTAAAAATAACTGAGTATATTTCACCTTAGCTTTTTTGGGGGGAGGTTTTATTTCTTCTTCCTCTGAAATGTCAGATATCTCAAAAATTGGAGTAGGCTTTTCAGAAAATTCTGAGCTATTACTATCTTCACTTGAGCTCGGTTTTGCATCGTATTTTATCGGTGGGAATTTCCTAGGCCCAGTTTTCCTATAATGTTCAAGAATCTCTTCTAACTGAGGAGCTGATGCTGGTAAATTGGGCTGAAAAGAAAATATTCCGTGATAATAAATTTAAAAATAACTGAGTGGCCTAATTTTATATGAAATAAATTTTAAAATGTACATCTCGAGCATGAGGAAACAAATGTCAAGACCACCAAGTGTTTACAAGCATGCCGAAAAAAAATTAAGGAAAATTATATAGATAATGGAATTTTTATCTTTTTACTTACTGCATTACTTTGGCTTTTAAAAACTTTCGCGAGGTTTTTATTTTTATTGTTCAAATAATTAAACACTAATGCAGATAATAAAATCTTTTGAGATGCCATTTCTATTATTGATTTTATTTAAAAAAATTAAATTCGCGTACAACCGGAATACGAAATATGTGTGCACTAATAGCCGTCCACCTCACGACGCGTCTTTCTTTTAAGATCTAATGACAGACTGAATTTTATTTTATATATTTTTATTTTTTTATTTGAATTGCCTACTGCAATAATTTCCCTACTTGCCTATTCTTACAATGGCAGGTAGTTATAGTGTTTAGTGAGTACAGCGGAGTTAGGTGTCCCTACATACTCCCCTCCCAGCAAAGCGAATACTGTAATGCTTCCTACTGCAGCGGCTCGCATTCATCGTTGCGGTCACAAGCCAGCGCTGGCTTTAGCCTATCGATTGATCTCGATTTGTTTGTGCCATTCAAATTGACGATGAATTGTTTGCGTAATCTTTTGATTACTGGGTATGGCCCTTCATATGGGGGTTCGAACGGTTTCCGTACCCGATCTACTCGGACGAAAACGTAATCAGAATCCTCTAGATCCTTAGGCGTGTATACATCCTTTTGACTTGTTTGTCGAGGATGAACTGCTATAGATCCCACCAGATATGTTAAGCACACTTGACGATGGAGGTAATAACCTCTATGATATTCTCATCTTTTGTGTTGACCACATTCTGACCTTGATGAACACTAATGATAAGCTACTTCTTCTAGGCGATTTCAATTTACCCAATATCCAGTGGGTATATGTTGACGATGACGACAACTACCTTCCTGAAGGCAGCCTTAATTCTAAGGAATCGTGTTTTCTCGATTCCTTATTCTCACTTGGCTTGAGTCAAATGAGCGGTGTGACTAATGTATTAGGAAGGCAGTTGGATCTTATATTCTTTACTGACTCAGTCAACATGAATGTTGAACCCAGTCCAATAGTCATGTCCACAGTTGACAATTACCACCCTCCTATCTTGCTCAATTACTGTTTCAATTCAATTAATACTCCTTATCCGGAGGGGGTAACCTATTCCTTTAACTTTAAAAAGGCTAACTTTAATGAACTGTCATCTAAACTTGCCATGGTTGATTTCAACAACTTACTTTCCGCAAACGAGTTGGATGTCAATGTAGCACGGTTTTATGGCGTACTATACGAAGCCCTCGTTTCTTGCATTCCCTTCGAGCCTCAAAAATTAGGCAGTTCTTTTCCTCCTTTGTTCAATAGTGAACTCAAGCATTTGAAAAATCGAAAGAATAGGCTCTGGAAAACTTATTTAAAGAGAAAGGACTCTCCGAGTCTCAATTCATTTATCATTTGCTATAACCAATTTCGTTCACTCTCTTTTACTCTGTATCGTGAATATCTCAGCAGTATGAGTAATAAAGTATTTACTGATTCCAGAAACTTCTTCAAATTTATCAACTCGAAGAAAAAAGTTGATAATTACCCTAATACTATGCAGCACAAGAACTGGTCTAGCTGTGAGTCGCCCGGGATTTGCAACATGTTTGCTTCATTCTTTCATCAATCTTTCTCATCTGCAGACTTTCAGCCTGACGACAACAATTTTCGTCACATTATTCCCAACCGAGAGGCTCATTTTTTACCTCTCTCAATTACCGTTGCCGATATCGTGAAACATATTGACGATCTTCCATTTGACTTTACTCCTGGCCCCGACGGTATTCCTCCTGCTGTCCTTAAGGCCTGTGTGGAGGTTCTCCAGTCTCCACTGAAAATCCTTTTTCTAAAATCCCTGGATAAAGGGTACTTCCCCACTCTGTGGAAGAATTCGTTCATAATTCCTATTCACAAAAGTGGTTGCAAGAGTGAAATATCGAATTATAGGCCAGTTGCTAAGTTGTCTGCTATACCCAAACTTTTTGAATCAATTATCTATTCTACACTCGTTCCTATCTGCAAGAGGCTGGTCTCAACGAATCAACATGGTTTTCTTGCAGCTCGTTCCACAACCACCAATCTTCTTGAGTTCACTGCTCATGCTGTCGAAGGCT
Source organism: Thereva unica (assembly GCA_949987705.1). NCBI lineage: Eukaryota > Metazoa > Arthropoda > Insecta > Diptera > Therevidae > Thereva > Thereva unica. The sequence continues at coordinate 24,245,459 of OX465286.1, read as the reverse complement.
TCGTTTCCGGTTGTCAAACTGATTGTGTTTACACTGATTTTAGTAAGGCATTCGACAAGCTCTCCCATTCCATTATTATTCTGAAATTAAGAATGTTAGGCTTTCCGCAAGCCCTTCTAGTATGGTTCCAGTCTTACTTAACTGACCGGACCTACCAAGTTCTTTTTCGTGGATCCAAATCAATATCCATTGAAGCGACATCCGGTGTCCCTCAAGGAAGTCATCTTGGCCCTCTCCTCTTTATCTTATCAATTGATGACATTGTTCCCTTACTAAGACACTGTAGAATATTGATTTACGCTGATGACATCAAATTGTATCGGCACATAAAGAGTATGGAGGATTGCAAACTTCTGCAGATTGACCTTGATACCTTTACTCTTGGTGTGCTAACAACAACCTGGTTCTTAATATTGGTAAATGCGAAGTCATGACTTTTAGTAGGAGACGTGATCCTATAATTTTTAACTACACCTTTTCCGATGAGGGCATCCCTCGTGTTAATTTGGTTAAAGATCTTGGGATTAGATTTGATAGTAAGCTGGATTTCTCCACTCACATCAACTATATCTCTTCCAGAGGTAGTTTAGTCTTGGGTTTTATAAAAAGGTGGTCCATGGAATTTAATAACCCGTTGGTTACTAAACACTTATATATTTCTCTTGTCAGACCATTACTTGAATATGCCTCCCAGGTTTGGTCTCCTCACTATTCTTCGCATGTTAGAACTATTGAATCGGTTCAACGAAGGTTCGTTCGATTCGCACTGAATCATCTTCCTTGGGAAAACCCAATAGTTCTTCCATCATATGAATCCCGGCTTAAGTTACTCAACTTAAGCTCTCTTCACAAGCGTCGAGAGGTGGCCGATGTTGTATTTGTTCATCAGCTACTTAATGGAAAGGTCGACTCAGGTTTTTTAGGTCGCCGTGCGTCGTTTAGAGAGAGTCGTTATAATCTGAGAGGTCCACCTCTTTTACAAATCAACTCCTCTAATACGAATTACGGTAGATTTGAACCTGTAAACCGCATGTTCATTAATGTTAACAATAATATTAATGTCTTTAGCGTGAGCATTAGTAAAGATGTCCTTAAAAGGAGTCTTAAATCTCACGTGACCATCTTTGTTTCCTGTTGCTTGCGTGGGTTATATGTTAATTTGGATTTTTGTTTTTATTTACTAATTTTTATGTTTGCATGCTTAGTTGTGAGCCTCATCTCAGCGCTTGGTTGTGTGGTAAATCTTTCTTGGCCCAGCTAAGAAGTGCGAATACCTTTCTGTATTAGAAGGGTTAACTCTATTACTAATAATGAGCAATTGCATCTCTCGCCGTTTCTGCTCTATTTTTTAATAAAATATATGAGTAATAAATCCTACCCGATACATGCCGCGATTTTATTCGCCCCCTCAACAGAATACCTTCTGAAATATTTATATTTCATCGCACAAGATTAGGAATAGCTCCTATGGATATTTCAATCGTGTACACGCCATTTCTTACGTGTTCACTCAAATAAGACCGGGCGAGTTTTATTTGGTAACTACCTAGTGAAATTAACAAAAGGTCTTCTTCTGTCAGCACAGGAAACTGCAATAATTCATTGTCATCAGAGGTGATGGTACGAAATGAAGCACGCTGCCGATTTATATTGTTTTCAGTTACATAGTCACCTAGGCTGTTGACCATATGAATCCTCTCATTCAAAACTTGTATAATATTGTTAGCTCGAGGATGGTCTTTTAACGGCTCTCTAAATGTGTTTAAAAGAGCAGCAGCAATGCGTATATCATCGAACATATGTGTCATTGCTCTATTAAAATATTCTTGTCTGAATATTTTAAAATCACGCTTAATCCACCCATTTATCACCTCGACCACCCATCTCACGATTGTAACTAACCTTGATTTATTTGCCTGTTCCGTTCTCAACTGGCTTTCATTCCTAAGTTTTGTTGGAGGCATGTGGGCTTGGTATCCCCAAGTTTCTATAGTTGGGATTGAATCCCTGAAACCTCTATCCAATATAAATGTATCATTATTTTTCAAAACATAATGCATTGGGTTTATCTCATTTTGCATATAAGTATTCATTATCGTCGCATCTGAAGTCGTGGCAGCATGAGGGCCAGTTACATCTACTATGTAGCCATCTGTTCATATTATTAAAAAAGGTTTCAGCAGATTTCTAAACTTGTGAAGACTATAGGATTGCTTCTGAAACAAAAAGTTACTACTTTTCTGAATGTAGATGTATGTGCCATCACATATTAAAATGGCTGGTGGCTCTTCATTGCCAACACCAAATATAGCATTTGGAATTCTTAAGTTTCTTGCTACAATTTCCTCACGACTAATGTGGTCCCATCCGAGATGCCGAGGAACAAACTCGTTTGTTAGACATTCACGGGCTAACTCTAGTTTTCGTTCAAAACTACGCCGGCTCATGCCTAAACGACTAGCTAGACGTTCGTTTGGTTCACCCGTCCTTATTTTCATTAAATAAGCTCCGAGCACTGTTTTAGGACGGTGTGAGCGCTGTGATACAGAAGGTATTTGCTCAAGAAGTCTATTAAATTCTTCATGATTCAAGCCCGTACAAAAATGTAGTTCAGATGTTGTCATAGATTCAACATTATCGAAATTGAATCCAGATTGTTGGCAGGCATCTCTTAACACATCTAACATATCCTTTATGTGTTGAGCCGTAAAAGATGAATTATTTAGCTCCTCTAACTCGTTCCATTCGTTAGAAGTTAAATGAACCTGACAGATGCGAGCACTTGGTGGAATATATAACTTATACTCCACTAACATCCGTGATTTTATAAAAACTGGTACTCTTACCAGATTAACTGTTCGGCAACTAGGAAAAAGACAGCTGTTGGACGTATTGGCAGTTCTTTTATATCCAGTTATGAACATAACATCAACTGATGGCTGTTCCGGATGTTGGTGTAAATCTTCGGGTTCTGGTTCATTTTGATTTTCAGGAACTTGAAGATCGACACGATTTAAGCCAAGTTGATTCAACCTAGCCTTATGACGAGTAGCCGCCACCCAGCAGCGATGGCAAATGTGTCGCCGCTCGTTCAATAGGCCCTGAAAAAAAAACTATAGAATTGTGTAAATAAATAACAAGTAATATTAACATTATAAGTGTGGGAGTATAGATATATAACTATATTAAACATACCTGTTCTATTCTCATATGCTGTGAAATATAGTCAGCTAAACGCGGTCTTGCAATCAATAACAAATCAAGTCCACAAAACAAGCCGAAGTCGATAGTTGCAAATGTAGAAACACCAAAAGTCCTTTAATAATGCGTAAATCGTCAGTAAATAAACAGAGGAGTAACAATTAAAAACCAGGAAGTACAGCACAGCTACCAAAAACTGAATGTGCTGAAAGCGCTAGATAAATAATCGCATGTAGATGCACCGGCGACCATCTCTTTCTAACGTATAGCGTTGTCTCATCAAATATCGTTATCTGTTGAAGCTTCTATTTCTATTTTTTAGCGGTGAATTAAAAGAATTCACTTGCTCTGGGGCATTTAAATTATAAAACCAGGGGCCTTATTACCGAATACGATTCGATTCGGATTAATCGTAAATCGTATTTTTGGGACTGAATACGATTTACCCTCAAATCGTAACAAATTTATCGTAAATGTCAACGATTGAAATTTGGTGCTCGTAAATAAAAAAGGCAGTAGTTGTATAAAAAACGTGGTTATTACTTATTCGGTAATAAGGCCCCAGTGTAGAATCAGAGAAGTGACTTACTATAAGTAGCCCTAAGATCTCAACCTCCTTCTTGAGTCCAATACTACAAATTCACAAACCCGAAGCCACGGATTTTGACCAGTGCGACACTATCGCCATCGGTTATAAAAGACGAAATTTATTCTTGTGGACATGTTTCAGTATAATTGAAAACAAATTCCAAGAATTTAAGATTAATTTGTCAAACCGAGAATACAGCTATAATGCTATTTTACAGGAAGCATTTTTTGTATTTGGATTGTATTTATAATTTTTATGTAATTAATTTTGGAATAAAACTTTTTTGAGTTTGAGTTGAGTGTATTAACTTTGACTTATTAAATCCAACAACCGCAACGAGCTTTGTAGATAACTTTAAGCACAGCAGCGCACCCAATGTGACTGATATAAAGCACATATAAAGATCTCATGGCCGCGATTATTCCACGCGGTACCGCCATTGATTATGGCCTCGATTCCCAGATCCGGCGGTGGGGAAGTGAGTGCGGATTTGACACTTTGCGATTCTCAAATCCGCAGTCCCGGATTGGTTTAAATCGAAAATTCGGAGTGAAGACTCACGCGATAATGAAATATACGATGTCGGATTATCTTAGGCGCATTTGTCGTTCAAATCCGCAGAAAATTTGTTGCGGATCACACTTTTACAGCGCGGAAAATGTCAAAAAGAAATTCGGGGTTGCGGATTTGAGAATCGCAAACTGTCAAATCCGCAACTCACTTCCCCGCCGCCGGATCTGGGAATCGAGGCCTATAGGTTAAGACTATTGTGAACTATTTTTCACTTACTGAAATATGTCGATATTTCTCGCAACCCATAGATATTATTAATTTTCTGGTTTTTAGCAATAAATTCTGATTATGACGCCCCAAAATAATTTCGTCTGTTTAAAACAAAAATATTTCTTCGACTAATGGCCTCGATTCCCAAATCCGACGGGAGGGAAGTGAGTGAGGATTTGACACTTTGCGATTCTCAAATCCGCAGTCCCGGATTGGTTTAAATCGAAAATTCGGAGTGAAGACTCACGCGATAATGAAATATATGATGTCGGATTATCTCAGGCGCATTTGTCGTTCAAATCCGCAGAAAATTTGTTGCGGATCACACTTTTACAGCGCGGAAAATGTCAAAAAGAAATTCGGGGTTGCGGATCTGAGAATCGCAAAGTGTCAAATCCGCAACTCACTTCCGCACCGCCGGATCTGGGAATCGAGGCCAATGGTGGTAATTATCAAAGACACACTCCAAAAAGCTATTAATACCAAAACTCCTTACCACTTGGGTGATTACATTCGCTGAATTGTGTAAGTATTCGCTAAATAATTTGAGAATTGTCAACAACCCAGCCTTTAAAAGCTGTTAAGTAAAGATGATAGCTTGGTTGTAATCTTCGTAAATATAAGGTGTAATTGGTAACTTTTATTTTTACTCATAGCGGTCATTGATTATATACCCCTGTTGTTTTGTTGAGGAAGGGCAAGGAAGATGAAAAAATGAGGATGATTTCGTGGCCGATGGGTGAAATTTGACAATGAGGGAATGAAATGAATGGGCGACATTGATTATATACTAAGTAGATATGGACCATTGATTATATACTCAGAGTGTATTCAGAGTGCTTATAAAATGAGCAGTATTTAAAGCCACCTCCTTCTTTTCTCCTTCAAAGCAATTAAGGCCAACTGCGGTTAGAATCGCCGATGCTACACTATGACTTAAAACATGAGTAGCAAGTTTTACAGACATCCTATCAAAATTTTTTGGGTCTATGTGCACATCCGTTAATTTGTACATTGCCCTAATTTTTCCATTGTCGAAATTATATACATCTCTAATGACACTCCAAGTTATAGCATTATTCTCTATTTGTATATCGTGTAAATAAAGGCAATTTCGTACGCTTTTAAAAAGATGAGGAATATAAAAAAATACATAAATTTTCTTACCTTCGATGATAAAGTATGGTTTTTCATTTGTAACGCCCAATTTCTGAAAGCAAGAACGGTTGCTAGCCGCTTGATCGCAGGTGACGCCAATTAAATCACAGTTGATTTTCAATAATTTCACAATTTCTTCTTGTAGTAAATGCATTAAGTTTCCCGCATTTACAGGTCCCGCGATATAACTAATGGCCTGTTTCCAATTTTGATTTAAGCCACGCAACATGAAAAACATGACCGATGAAGAAACTTTGTTTTCTCTTCCAAGGGAGGAAAGATCTGTAAAACCATATACAATATCATCTTTTGAATTGTATTCTAATTCCCTTTTAGTTGACATTTCATCAAACAATAAAACACATCTGCGGTTTAAAACACTTAACTCTTCAAACTTGCTACTTAAAATTTCCACCAAAATGCCAGAGAGTCCAGTCCTAAAACGTAATGCGGAGTGCCATTTCATTATGGTTGATGTTGATGGTAATTAAATCCTGTTTTTAATAAATGCCGGTACATCGTTGGGGATAGGTAATAATACTTGATGGCCAATTTTTTCTCTTTTTGGGACCATTTACCAAAATTCCTGTGAAATAATTGACTTTTCAAAAAAATTTTACTTCATCACTTTTCCCTTCGCATAACCGGTCTATTATTTCCAATTCGTTTTTTTTATCTCTAGTTGTAGGCGAAATTTTTGGAGAACCATATACATATTTAGGGACTCTTCGAATCTTATATGTTTGATCCGATGAACCAACCCTTTGTATTGATGGAAGCTGCCATTGGCAAATATCTACATTTTCAAGAGATTTAAGTACCTCACGATCTCTTGTATATGTTTTGTCATTTGCGCATTTTTTGACCGTTAATTCCTCGTCCGAATCCGTAGACAGGATTGATTCCTGTCTCGATTTCTTTCTGCGTTTTAACGTAATGGTTTGCTTCACTTCTTTGTTTTCCATCAATTTCGCGCACTCTAGGATATTTTGGCAACTTGGATCTATATTGTCTTCAGTACAGCAACATATATTTGCACTGAATGACTTCGGAATAGCCTTTCCCTTAAGAATTTTTTTATTGGCACATACCGAAATATCACGCGGATAAAAATGTTTTTCGCAAAAATAAATTTTTTTTGTCGATGATTCCTTTAAATTAATGTCACCAGAATGTTTTAACCAAACATTCCTTCTGAAATCATTTGGCACCAGTAAAAATGTTAATATTGATCCTTTGCCGTGAATATTAAAACAATTTTTAAAACTACAACAAAAAGCCATTTTTGAACACCAACTATTCAAATCACACTCACCATTCAAATAGTTTACACAAACTAAACGATTCAAATTTTTCCTATAATCAAAATCAGAACAAAAAGTTTGATTTTTTGTTCAAAAACCTATTTCATTTTTCTCAAAAACCCGCGATGCCATATTTCCCATTGCAGTTCCATAATAATTGTTTTCATTGTCGAATACAAAATTCAGCCTTCGAGCTAAAGGCACAAACAGATTGGGGCGGCGCGGGTGACGGCGGCGGCCTTCGGCAGAATTCCATCCATCTCATATAATTTCTACGCACCGCCTGCTGTTTGTGTTAGCACATATAGTGACCCGAGTATTTGAAACGTTCTTCCCGATACCGTCGCCGCCATCAGCAGCCACCCCCATATCAGTAAGTTATACCATATTTCCCGCCCCTTCCTAAACAAAACAAAAGGTACATGCACAGGAATTCATTTTTAGAAATTCTGCCCCTATAATAAGAGTAGGAAGCCCAATAGACTAAATTATGAAAAGTCGATCGATATCTTTTGAATTTTTAATTATTTTAAATATCATTTTATTTTATTTCCTAAAAAGCGAATAAAGCACGATGCGAAATTTCTCATTACATTCATTTTTTTTCCATTGTCAAATTTTCAGCCCCGATCAGATAATCATCATCATATTTTCTGCCCACACGCCCTTCCAAATCAAAACAAAAGGAATACGCGCACAGGAATCTATTTTTAGATCCGAAACTTTTGGCTTTTCTTCTAACATGCGTCAAGGGCCTTGAAATGCTTTCTTAAATTCAGGCGCAAACCAGCTTTTTTTATGTTTTACTAAAAAATAACAAAATTAAAAAAAATTGTCTATTTTATGATTATTATGCACTAATAAAAATTTAATATTATTAAACTAATGTTGAAAACCCATCCCCATTAATTTTAGAGGTTTACAACAGAAATTCGCAGCTTTAAACTTAAATCAGTGTAACTATCGCCATCTAACAAGACAACCTGAAAGATGTTTGTCCATATCTACTTACTCTATAATCAATGGCCTCGATTCCCAGATCCGACGGGAGGGAAGTGAGTGCGGATTTGACACTTTGCGATTCTCAAATCCGCAACCCCGCATTTCTTTTTGACATTTTCCGCGCTGTAAAAGTGTGATCCGCAACAAATTTTCTGCGGATTTGAACGACAAATGCGCCTAAGATAATCCGACATCGTATATTTCATTATCGCGTGAGTCTTCACTCCGAATTTTCGATTTAAACCATTCCGGGACTGCGGATTTGAGAATCGCAAAGTGTCAAATCCGCACTCACTTCCCTCCCGTCGGATCTGGGAATCGAGGCCATTGATTATCTATAAGTAGATACGTAACCTTGTTTGCAGGCTTTGGACATAGATGGCCTTACTTACACTGATTTCAAAAATCCATGTTAAAACTGAGACTCAAGAGCTTTCGAAATATATAAAAGCTGTCTATCGGTTTCGCTGCTTATGTACATTGAACTTTTGAATTCATGTATATAGCAATCGTATGAATTGGGATACTTGCGATTGCGCCTGCCGTTCTTTGAGACAAAATTTTCGGAATTTTTGTTGTTGTGTTGTTTAAAAACGATTTTTCAGGTTTAAGGAAAAATTTAGTCGTGGAAGATTTTTATTTTTTTTATGAAATCATATTTTTTTGTCTGCAGGTGGATACGGTGCCGCAAATTTTAATTTCTGCTTTGTACAAAATATAAAATTTTTCTATTTTCGACCAAAAGTTGAGCCTGAGAAAATTTCAGTAAAAAGTTTTAAATTACATATGGAAGAGGTTTTTATCATTTATAGTATCCCAGGCAATGAAGTATTTTGCCTCATCATTAAGATTTGATGTTTAATGATATGGGAAAAGTAAAATCTTTCTTTATGTAAAACCATTCCATGCTAAACTGTCGCACTTTACTCCAAAAGAATATTTTAAAATTTATAACGCACCAGGAATTGTAAGTGCTTTATAAATATAATAAGTCTTGTGCACTCTCTTCCACACCACCTAAGAGGTCGAGTACAGGCCGCGTTTTTTATATCGTGGTGTCCCCAGTTGGCATAATTCACGGCTTTAAATCAAAAAGATCCTTTCGCATTCAGGCATTGCTTTGGATTTAGGACCTTGGCTATAATGATAGATCCACATAAATATATCATCCTGGAACTGTAAAACAATTGAATCCTTCTTTCCAAAATTAACAGACAGCATAACAGGGACAGGCTGAAGTGTACTATAAACCGGCTTTACTTAGTATTAACTGGTTTTGTTCATCCTCTCATCTTTACAATTTTTCCGCAACTGCTTGTACAGGGTCTGTCACGTATGCTAGGACTCCTAATAGTTTGGCGCTATAAAATTTGTAAATAGAGTATTACTAACACCCTATATGTAACAAATCAAAGGCTTTACTTCCCAGCGGGAAAACTAGCGAGGGGTTACTCAGGTAACCCAAGAATTCATTAATGATTTGTGTAACCGCTTTTTTTTTTATGTGGCAGTGCTAAACTCAGGAATCACCCTTTGTACTACCAGTCCGTCATGTCGTTTGTCACGTCATGGTGCAATGTCTAGCAGCAAGCTTAGTACGGGGGGGAATAGGTTAAGGGTTGTAGGAGCTCGGAAATACTGACTGAGAGAGATTATTCCACAGTCGAGTTGTTTTATTTACAAACGAATTCATATCTTGTTGAGTGCGTGAAAGGGGGAGTTGTAGGTAAAGGGAATGAGACGAGTGGGCTAATCTGGTGTTGCGGTTATAAGATTGCCAGGAGGCTTACATGGTAATTGAAAAATTCTACTGCAAATTTAGTAAAATGGAGGTCTTTACATTGTAATGGCTAGGTAACCGACTAGGTAATGACTTGTGAAATACTTTCGTTGAAAATGTGATGTGCTTTTATTATTCTTTGTCTTGTCGAAGCCTCTCTTCTTGAGTTTATTCCGTCCTCCAAATTCGTTCGGTGTGGATCGTGCAGTGCAGTCAAAAAGATATCTTGCTAGTAAAATTCTCACCAAATGTAGCTGAAATGCAATGGTAATTTTGGATAGTAATGTTTTTAATGCTAAAAAGGGTAGCCAGAATTTTATTCTGCGTGCCTTACATGGTAATCTATGTATTCACTTAAGGGGTTGCTCTGATTTTTGAGGCAAAAAATTGACTATTTTTGGATTTTTTTTTACAGAAAACCCTTATTATTTTTATATACAAAAGTTTTTTCATAGTATTAGATAACTTTTAGAGATCACAAAAAATTTTTTTTTGTTTTTTTGCCGTCATAAATAAATATGTAGCACGCGCTGAAGTTGACACCTCAAAAATAACATGGAAAACGGTTCCATCGATAGCTCCGTCCCCATTGGTCAGAATGAGAAAAGTGAAAAACGGTTTTGTTAAAAATTATGTCCTTTAGTTCGCTTGTGTCAACATTAGTAAGAATTGCATCAAAAAAAAATTTAAGGACATTTTAGGGAAAAAACGTAAAAATGCAACTTTTCTGGCCCAAAATGGGAGGATAAAATACTAATAGTAAGATTTTGAAAAAAAAATTTTACACAAGCGAACTCGACAACATCATTTTCGACAAATTGCCGAAAAAATTAAGTCAATATGTTAAATAGTTTTTTCTATATTGATGGAACCGTTTTGACAAATGACATTTTGAGAAAAACGCGTTTGAAGTTTTCGCGCGTCGAACGCCCTGCGGAAAATCAGTTTGTGCTACTGCATATAACTTTTTAACGAACAAAAATTTTGTCATAATATTTTAGGAACGTATTCTACACATATTAATAAATATAAAAAAGCAAAAAAAAAATTTTTGTTTTTTTAAAACCAAAAATCAGAGCAACCCCTTAATACACTTCACCTCTGACATAAGTCCTCGTTTGTAATGCCTACAGTAAGTAATTACCGCTATAGGACATCCCTATGTAAAAGTAAGCTATTATTTCATCACAAAGGTAATGGGTCCATCTCATTATCACCTCGCTTACCTAGCCATTACATTTCCCGCTGGGTTGTAAAAACGGAGAATATTTAAACACTTTTATCAGTTTTATCCCGTAAACTTCCGAAGTTATCGTCGAAGGCGAACTGACAATCAATAAATCTTGGTGCTTCCTGTGTAGATCAACAAATTACTTGCTAAACATACAACATTCTATCGCCACTATCTCAGTACCATCGAAATAAACCCTCTCCTGACTGCACGGCAATCTTATTCCCTCAGCACCAAATTAGATAACTCGTCTCACTCCTTCCACCTTAAGCCCTCTTTTCGGGCACTCTACAAAATAGGAATTCGTTTCTAAAAAGAACAACTGGATTCTGGAATAATCGGTTAGTATTTCCGAGCTCATGCAACATCCCAGAATTCAAACGCAGAATTCCTCGTCAATTTCACCTCCCAACGATGATAATGGTTAACCTATTCCACCCTTGTATGCACCACATTGAAAAAGAGGTTATAATAAATTTTCCAATTTATTTTTGATATTATTTCATCAAAAATTAAATTTAAACACATAAAAATATTTGAATCATTTTTCAAATACAACCTGTATCTAGGGGTGGTTGAAAATGACTTATTTCTTCTTAACAATACCAAGCAACCAACCTGCAATCCGGTAGCAGCAACAATTACCCAAAACGTAGAAAAAAGCTGCTGTATAAAGTTTATTTTTAAAATATTACTTCCCTTTAGTTTTATCCCCTTAATGCTTGATAAAATTTGGCTAGATTAAATAAAAATCAACCACCTTCGCAAATAAATATAAAAAAGAGTGCATTTAATTTGATTATTATAATTATCCTTATCCTTAAAAAGGACTGTATTTTATATTTATAAGGGTGACAAACATATTTTATTGCAGTCCTAAAATTTCCTGCTGATTTTCATAATCAGCCACCAAAAAACATGAAGAGAAATAGTTTCAAAACGGTGTTTCGATACCCCTCCCCCTCCCATTCCTTTGCGTTGCAGATGGACTTTTCGCTAACATGCAAATAAGTCTCATAAAATCAAAAAGTCCGAAAACTGAAAAATCATGTGATTCAATATCTCAAATTTGTATACGGCACCGCGCCCCAGCCAACATTTTAATGTTCCAAGAAAATACCTTCTTATGTACAATTTATTTACAACATCGAAAGCCCTCAGCTTTTTTATTATATATTATCGAAACTCCAAACCAAAACTTCCAAATCTTGCAAGTTTTACCGAAAGACCAAACCGCAAAAAGAAAACAGACGCCAGCGCCGCCAAACACGAACACCCGCCATCGTCGCAGGTCCCATGATTACGCATCTACTTATAGATAATCAATGTCTATGCTAAGGAAATTGCTGTAGATAAAAGTGGTTTGTGCTGCTGCTAATGAAATGTCAAATTTATACAAGTTTTGTTTATCTATTTTTCACTATAAAAGCATTTTCCACTTCGTTAATAACAGTTGACTTACTTTTGGATGATACGAAATCGGTGATCAACATTTGCTTACTCTGGCGGGTATTTTTATAAATTTCTTCATATTGACTGAGCGCATTTTTTATTATTCTTTGAAATTTCAATGCTCTCTCGGTATCAGGATCTCTGTTAAAAAAATAATTTTGCAGTTCTCTGCCTAGTCGAAGACCTTCAGCAATAACTTTTCCACCAAATTTTTCAGCTGTATTACTGTCATCGTCGGAATTGCTATCTCCAGTATCTTCGGGAACTTGATGTAGTACTAAATCAACGAGATCCGTATCTGAAATTTCCTCATCCTCAAATAACTCCACTTTATTTGAAGACTATATTCAGCGGCGACTTTAAAGACAATTTTCAGTTTATTGACATTTTCTTGCTTATTTGAAGCTGATATTATAAGATCGTCCATGTATGTTTGTACGATGTCTTTAGCTATAAGTTCTCTGAAAATAAAGTGAATAAATCGGCAGAAAACAGCCGGTGCATTCATCAATCCGAATGGCACTTTTAAGAATTCGAAATGACCTTCCGCAGTTATGAAGGCCGTATATTTTATACTACTTTCTTCCACTGGTACGTGAAAATACCCGTTTCTGAGATCCAATGTGGTAAAAATATTTGAGCCTGCCAGTTTATCTAAAATATCTTCGATAATTGGCATCGGAAAGTGCTCCTTTATTGTCACTTTGTTTAATCGTCTATAATCTATACACACCCTATGTGATCCATCCTTTTTCTTCGTGACCACAACATTGCTTGCGAATGGTGAGTTACGACTGGCGAATGATTCCTTCTTGTAGCCATTCTTCAATTTGCTGTTTCACCACCAGTTTTTCCGTCATAGGTAATCGCCGTGGATTTGTGTAAATCGGTGTTTCGTCATTTAAAGTTATGTTCATTTTAATTAGATAATTAGTCGCCTTATTTGGTTTGTAACTTTGGACTAAATCATTTATTTCATTTTCAAACTCTTGAGGAACATCCAACTTGTCGTCTACTGATATATTCATAATTGAGGCATTTTCTTTAAGTGGGTTTCGATAGTGAAATGTTACACTCTCTCCATCAAAAAGGACCTTAGCTTTTGAAATAGTGTCGCTTCCTATAATACTGTTACGTTTTTACGGCTTAACGGATTCGTAGGATTAATTAAGGAATACACCTTTTAATTATCCACACAATAATTTATTTATCACAAACCAAAACACAATTTAATTACCAACACAATTCTTACAGTTCACTATAATCACTTTAACTTTAATAACTCGCACTATTAAATTCTATCTATCGCTTTATAGTTCACTTTTAAATCACCACTTTCACTGTTCTCACTTTAAAACACTTTTATCGCCTTTCAAATCAAAACTGACTTTCTCAGCGCCTGCAAGCCGCTTTTATATCCAAGCTCCACCTTTATTTAACTTCTGGAACCTTCTCGAATCCTTTTTTCTCGAGCCTAGTGGTATGTTCTTTTCTTTTCGTCCAGAAGCTTGAAATTGTCTTCACTTATCGCGCGTTCCAATTTTAGTTTAGTACATAAGTCATTAGTTCAGACATCAACCAGAGTTGTTACCGACAATCGTTGGTTATGCTTTTTGATAAACAGATGGCGCATAAATCATCACATTGCCCCCTTCTTAGGACTGTTCGTCCCGAACAGTTGTCCATCCTGGATCCGGCTGATGATATGGGCACAGCCTGTCTATGTGCACAATCTTCTTCTTGGCTTCGGGTCCTTGTTGAATCCTGTAGACAACATCGTTGATCCGTGTTAGGATTTTATAGGGCCCCTCCCACTGGCGCTGAAGTTTCGGAGACTTGCCTTTTCGTCGTCGAGGGTTGAATAGCCAAACGAGATCACCTTCCTGGTATCCGCTACAGTTTGCTCGGAGGTCGTACCTTGGTTTCATCCTATCACTGGCCGTCTTAGGATTCTCCCTTCCGATTTTCTCAACTGAGGTCCCAACGTTGTATTGTCGCGTTTCTTCTTTCGCTCTGACTCGGGGGCCCTTACTGCCGGCACAAACTGCACATTTACGACACCAGTTCGTAACATCCTCCCGCATATGAAGCCAATAGAATCTCTCCTTTACTTTTGCCAGAGTTTTGTTGACTCCCAAATGTCCTCCTGACGGGCTATTATGACACTCCTCGAGAATATCTGTTATTCCAGCACGAGGGACCAGCACCTGCATTCGATGAGAGGTACCATCAGCTGTTTCCCATTTGCGCTTCAATACTCCTCCTTCGATATGCAATGAATCCCATTGGACCCAATAGCTCTTCAGGATTTCACTTCTCTCTGCGATGTCTTTCCATTTAGGCTTCTCGTTGTGTTCTTTCCATGACAAAATCGCAGAAATGTCCGGGTCGTCGCGTTGCGCATCTCGAATTCCCTGATCCTCATATTTTATGCTTCGCTCAGCAGTCGTCTTTTGACACTTTTCCTCAATACGCCAACGATACTTAAAACCTAGTTCGCATGGTCGCCGGGACAGTGCAGTATCCATTGGAATTCCCCTGTTGCGGTGTTTCATCATCAATTCTCCAAGGTCCAATAGTATTCCGTGTGTTGTCATAAAGTCCAGACCGAGAATACACTCGTCTGTTATATCAGCTACCAGGAACGAATGTGAAAATCCAATGTCAGCAAGAACCACATCCAACATAATTTCCCGTGTAATCGTACTGGCTCTCCTGTTGCAGTTTTCAGTCTGTATTGGCGTGCGTCTTTCAGCCATTTATTACCGACCATGTCAGCCCGGATAACAGATTTTGAAGCACCAGTGTCTACAGTTATTGTGCATTTTTCCGCTCCAATCTTTCCATCGACGACCAGGCTGTTGCCACTACGCTGCAGTTGTTTGATAGTGGTGATGATGACACCGGGGGCTTCGATTTCCCCGACTGACTCCTGCCCCATGAAGTCAGTCTTTATTCGTTTCCCTGCTGCTGTCTGCCGGGAGACACGGAGTCATTGTTTTCGGCCTCCCTCTGGTCGCTTTTCTGGCGATGTCCGCATTTTTCACAACAAGTTCCGCCACTCCTATTTTCGGTTGATTCTGTTCTCCTTCGCTTTCTGCAATTCCTTTGCAAATGACCCCGTTCACTACAGTTCCAGCATCGGAGTCGACCGCGTACTTCCGCTGCATTCATTCTGTTGCAAATATCCTCTGTTGTGTGGATCTCTCTGAGGCGGACTGCACTTCTTGATGCTTGCTTCGCTGCCTCGTATGCCAGAGCATATGCCAGAACTTCAGCGGTATTCTTCTTTCCGGCCAATCTCGCTTCTTGTTGTAGATCTCTGTCGGCAAAAGAGTTAAGAAAGGCCTCTCTTGCTACTTCGTTGATGTAATCTTGGCCGAAACTAGGATAAGCCAGATGCACTAACCTCTCGATATCGGCGCATAGTTGTTGTAAAGTTTCTCCTGGCTTTTGAAGTCTGTTTCGAAGTTGAAGTCGATAAACCTCTTGCAGGTGCTGATCACCGTAACGCATTTCCAGCGCTTGAACTAAGAACCCGTAGCTATTGCGATGTTCCGCTGGTATTGACTGCAATATTTCTGCTGCTGTACCCCTTAGTGATAAAGTTAAGGCCATTGCTTTTTCCTCCTCAGTCCAGAAATTGCCTGCTGCTGCTGCTTCGAATTGGAGCTTGTAAGTAGGCCATGGGCTTTTCCCGTCGAAAGTTGGAGGCTGCAGTTTCCTAACTCCGATGACTTCATGAGATGCCGTCGCTGGGTGGTGAATCTTTACCCTTTCCAGGTCGGCTCTGACCGATTCTAGTTCCATCTTCAACTTTTCATCATTTTCCCTCATGGAATTTTCGAGCTTCTCCAGATCATTCCTTACATTTTCCTTGATGGAAGATTCGAGACTTTCCAGATCATTCCTTACATTTTCTTTCATGTTATCCAGCTGGCTCCTCTGTTCTTCCATCGACTCTTTGAGCTCTGCTAACGAACGTTCATGAGCTATTGCCAACAATTTCTGTTCGTCTTTTAGCGCCATCACTTCAGCCTTGATCTCTGTTGTCGCTTCCTTCATCTCTGCTGAGGCACGTTCTTGCGCTGCGGATGACCGTTCTTGCGCTTCCTTCATCTCTACTGATGACCGTTCTTGCGCTTCTTTCATCTCGGTTGTCGCTTCCTTCATCTCTGCCGATGCACATTCTTGCGCTGCTGATGACCGTTCTTGCGCTTCCTTCATCACCATCAATGTTTTAAAAAGTTCTGCCATACTCACTGTCGTTTCTTCTGGCTCCGCTTCTACCTCGTCTTCAAACATGTAGGTTTCAGGATCCTTACCTTCGTTCACCATAGCTTCTCGAAGCAGGGCGGTTAGGGAACTTTTAGCCCCCACCGTTGACAACGAGCGTTTACTTAATTCTTTTTTCAACTCTACAGTGCGCAAATCCACTAGCTTTCGACCCATTTTATTAATAAGTCCTTATTTCTCACGCACAAAATTTAAATTCCAATCACAATTATTGTTCAAGTTCACTTATTTCACTTATCTCTTAATTAATCCCACTTCTGACACCAATTGTTACGTTTTTACGGCTTAACGGATTCGTAGGATTAATTAAGGAATACACCTTTTAATTATCCACACAATAATTTATTTATCACAAACCAAAACACAATTTAATTACCAACACAATTCTTACAGTTCACTATAATCACTTTAACTTTAATAACTCGCACTATTAAATTCTATCTATCGCTTTATAGTTCACTTTTAAATCACCACTTTCACTGTTCTCACTTTAAAACACTTTTATCGCCTTTCAAATCAAAACTGACTTTCTCAGCGCCTGCAAGCCGCTTTTATATCCAAGCTCCACCTTTATTTAACTTCTGGAACCTTCTCGAATCCTTTTTTCTCGAGCCTAGTGGTATGTTCTTTTCTTTTCGTCCAGAAGCTTGAAGTTGTCTTCACTTATCGCGCGTTCCAATTTTAGTTTAGTACATAAGTCATTAGTTCAGACATCAACCAGAGTTGTTACCGACAATCGTTGGTTATGCTTTTTGACAAACAGATGGCGCATAAATCATCACAATACATTGAAATCTTATTGTATTATAGGGAACCACATGTATTAAAGCAAACAACAACCCATTCAACGATATATACTGTTTCCTAGTCCTGATAAAGTTAATACTTGTTTTGATAGAGTGACGTTTTTAAGTTGCCGAAATGCGTCCTCCCTTACCAAAGTTAAATCACTTCCAGTATCTAAAAGAGCTTTAAGTTTTAAATTGTTTATTTCAATGGCTTTAATATTTCGTGTGCTTATATAATTTATTTGTCTCGATTGCGCTCTGACTTACAATTTTGTGCCATATGCCCGCGGCCGTTACATTTAAAACATTTTGTTTCAGCTTTACATTCATTTATTCTGTGGTCAGCTGATCCACAATTAAAGCAATGAAGGGGTTTATACGAATTCTCCGTCTTTTTCGGCTTGTGGAAATTTGAAAAATTTGTTTTAAATTTGTTCTTAATTCGTTCGTAAATGTCAAACTTTGTTTTTAGTTCATTTAGGCTTGATGCACTATATAAAATTGTTTTATTTTCATCGCGATCCTGTATTCCGTTAATATAGTGTATTATAGAGAGTTCGTCAACGTCTGCCAAACTAGCTATTTCTTGCATTTTGTAAACGAATTCTTTAAAACTTTCACTATTTTTCTTTCTTCGACTTTGCAACCGTTCATAAATGTCAGCTTTACAAATTTTAGTTTGAAATTCATTTATTAATTTATATTTTAAATCTTCATAAGATTTGCAAGCAATAGTCCTAGAAAACATTTTTGCGCTACCCACCAATGCTCGCTTTAAATAAATAAATTTTCCGATGCTATTCCACTGAAGCATTTCCGCTATCTCTTCAAATTCTTGGAACCATGTGATAACGCTGGATCCTTTATCACCGTTAAATGGCTTTATCATATTTTCAATATCACCAATTTTGAAGTCACATGCAACTCTAGATGAAAACGCAATTAGATTTCTGTCACTAGCTTCATTATTACCTGACGGCGGATCATTATCCCTCCCAGCTGATTCCTCGTACGGCCGTTGATTTTCAGTGTCCTGTATTGCTTCATCAAGTCTTGCAACCAAGGCAGCCTTCAAACCAGTTGTGTCCAGTCCACGTCTAGCGAGTTCTAACTTCAATTGCTCCACAGTTAGATTGTTGGACATTTTCAACTGAATTTCAGCTTTCTACAGCGAGATTTTAATTTAATGAGTTCGCAGCGGTTGAGCCCCCAAATGTAGGATAAAAAGAATAAACGATAACTTATTCAACTCTTAATGTTTTAATTAAACAATGAATTCCAAAATTAATGAGCAGCTTATATATAATTCAAAGAAAAAAAGAACTTCTTCCTTTAACGACGGCTGTCTTTCTCTCTGCTTACTACGTCCTTATCGCTTACTTACTTCTGACAGCTTCCTGAGTAACTCGACAAGTATAAACTGCGTAGTATAAACTGAGTACTCTACATATATGTGACAATAGTTGATCTATTAAAGATCCTAAAACTCCGCAGAGTTCCGATAATTGCCCTAGTACTTATTAGGGCCGTGTCTTTTTTCCATAATAAATCATGGTGTAAAAGTTCATTAACGGAATCTCTGCTCCAAATCCCTCTCCAGTTAAGCGTTGCAGTGGCAAACAGAATGTTCTGATTACCATATCGGCAGTGTGACTGTTCTTTTATTTCCTCAGTATCATACTTCTTTCTTTTATTAAGATGCATAGCATTCAGATTCCAACCATCAGTCACGATCTGAGCGTCTATTACAACCGTCCTGCGACCCAGAGTGGCCACCAAATCGGGCTTCCTGATTCCTTCAGCCGTCCGAAACACAGGCTCTTCGTACGTTACATAACCACGGCTATGCAAACCCCTTTGTATAAATTTCACAACACTGTTGTGTCTTTCTATACGAGGTCCATGTGTTCTATGGCACACTTGAACGATGTGATTCGTTGTTTCGGGAACCAAGCAACCCGCTCGGCAAAATCGGTCAATCTCTGGGCGCCCCCTCGAAGTGCGTGACTTAGAGGGAAGTGCATTTATACGTGCTCTAGCGCAGTTGACAAAGTCCCCTCCAGACAGTAACTTTGTGGTTTCATAAACCCACCTGTGGGAATGTTTGTCGCCCGCCTCCCTGAGACCGTATCCATCCACGGACGTGTGTAATTTTGTCTTCCAGTGGCTAGCAATGTCTTCTTTCTTGGTTATGACATGACCCCCGATCCGCAGTCGCCTATTGACAGTGTCGTATTCTTTCGCCAAGAAGGTACCGTTGCGACTTCTGCCAATCCCGGTAGGTAGATACTATCTAACCTCCTCTTACGGAGCCAGGGAGCTATCCATCGCATTGATGGTATTCCAAGGCCTCCGTGTTCGGCTTGGGCATGGAAGTAGGCAACGGGAACATCCTTCGGAAGAGCAAGCCACTTACGAACCGCAAATCTGACAATGCGATCCGTTTTAAGCAATCCTCCGACTGTTACCCTGCCACGCGTCGCCTTATGAAACAGCTGTGGCAATAGGACAGTGCGAAGGATGTGCAACCGCTGTTGCGGATTAAGTGGTGCCCTTGTGACTCTGTCAATTTTCGACTGCAGGTCGATAGAGGGTTGATACTTACTTCTCCCCTCAGCAGTAAACTGAACCCCCAGATATCGCCACTCTTCCTTTCTGTTAAGCGCCGGTATGGCGCGGCCGTTTAGACAAAAGGTCAGCTCATCAATCACTGCTTTCTTTTGTTTTGGCTGACCTTTGACACTGACCGTTAAGCATTTAGCAGTGTTGAGAACCATACCACAGCTTTTAAGGAATGAGTTGGTGACATCCAAGAGATCCTGAAGACCACGAGGAGTAGAAGCAAATAATATCATGTCATCAGCAAAAGCGGCAGCGTTCGATTTCAACCCGCCGATGCGGCATCCGATTTCCTCTGGGAGGCTCATCAGTAATTTGTCTATGACGATATTAAATAATATCGGTGAGAGTGGGTCACCCTGCTTTACACCCCTTTTAGGTGTAATGCGTTCGGATGCCCACCCGTTGCCCCTAAGCTGTGTGTAAGAAGCCTTATAGAACATTTTTAAATACTGAAGGAAGCCCTCCGGCAAGCCGTATTCTTTGAGGATATCAAATAACGCAACGTGCGATACGGAATCAAACGCTTTGAAGACGTCAAGAAGAGCCATGTAACAGGAAGTATAATTCTCGTGCTGGCTACGCAGTAACATGTCTACCATCCAACCGTCAGTGCTGCGAAAACCCCTGACGAGAGCCTTTTCGCCAAGATTTTGTGCAGTTGCCTTATTAATACAGGTGAGATGGTTATCGGACGAAATTCTCCCGGCTCGGATGAGTCCAACTTCTTAGAAATGAATACCGTTTCCGCCGCTAATAAATGCTCAGGTGATTTCCCACACCAAAGTATGAGATTGAACACCCTCGTAAGTATATCGACCGGTATCTTCCTCAGTTGTTTCGCTGTGGTCCCATCAGGGCCAGGAGAACTTGCCGATGAAGGCCTCGTATTTTTGACCTCCTCGCATGTTACTGCGTGCCAGACATTGAGATTCTGAACCTGATCGAGTACTCCCACGCCACGGGTTGATGCGTCCTCAGCTTCGAACAATGATTTCCAGAAAGGTTCCATTATATTCTTTGGAGGCAATGTCGAAACATTTTCTTCTTCTAAAATGGTTTTAATGCACCTCGATTGGTGCTTTGTCCAGTTGCGTTGTACAAGAGCGTACTCTTGACGCCACTTGTGTCTTTTATTTTTTGGAACCTTCTGTGTTACATTTGCTCTAGGAGGCGGACGCTCCCTGGCGGGAAGAATCCCGATCAAGTACGACGACAACCTGTTCAATGTCTCTTCCTTGCCAACCATTAGTGCTTCTGCAACTATCGACTGAAGATAGCGACCATTATAAGCATGTTCCCTAGATAGGGATAGGGAGATCATGTCGTTTATAAAATGATCGTTGTGATTGGTACTACTATTAGCAGGATCTACCTGCTCAACAGCAGCACCTATTGCAGGAGTTGCAGCCGCAGCTGGCTCCTGATTAACCCATGCATCACCATCTCCAGTAACTACAGCTGCCGTGTCAGTCGTGTTCTGGATGTTATTGGTTAGATTTGTTTGGACCCGCAACTCATCTATGTACTTTTGAACGAACGCTTTATAATCAGGTTTTCTTCGTACCCCCTTTATAGCCTCGAGAGACCTGTGGGGGAATATTTTGTGTAGTTCCTGATTAATAAAACGGACGTTACCCAGCACTGTGAGTTCGGCCTCTTTTCTAGATGTCAGAAGAGTTTCCTCCTCTGACCATCTTAATTTTACATCTGCATGCAGATGCATCTTATCGTACTCCCTTGGGTGAGTACGTTTAGTATGGATACCCAGTCCAGACTTGGTTGGAAACTTCTGTCACATATAGAACACTCGTATGGTAGAACTGCGGGGCAGTTCGGGCGACAACATTTAAACTAAAACGCTCGGCCTGTGGACCCAGCGTGTTTGTATCCGAGGCTGTTTCTTGTATATTTGTTGCGCAAGTTTTTGTAGGTCCAAGGGGATGCAAACCCCAGGAACCTTTAAAGCCTACTCCGTTAGCCAGGACATAAATAGTCTTGTTACCGGCAGGAACCACTAGGAGGTGGAGTATAGGCACGTCTAAGATTTCTCTGTAATCAGTGCAAGCACCTTTCACAGTAATTCAACCAAGTTGCCGAGACAACAGCTGAATACACCAGAGAGAGTCATAGTTACTCCCGCCAAAGAGAGTCATAGTTACTCCCGCCGTTTACCCGCGCTTACTTGAATTTCTTCACTTTGACATTCAGAGCACTGGGCAAAAATCACATTGTGTCAACATCCGTTAGGGCCATCACAATGCTTTGTTTTAATTAGACAGTCGGATTCCCCAAGTCCGTGCCAGTTCTGAATTGATTGTTAATTGATAGCCGTTATAAATTTATAAAAAAATTCCTCTTTAGAAAAAAACCTTTATAAATTATTAGCAAGAAAGTTCCACAATTGGTTACGTAGGCTGCTATCCGGGGAACAGATAAATACAATTTTTATAAAAAAAATGTAAAAATCCTATTTACCCAGAACGAGTACATAAACCATATTATTGTTTCCCAATCAAGCCCGACTATCTCAATCTTCAGAGCCAATCCTTATCCCGAAGTTACGGATCTAATTTGCCGACTTCCCTTACCTACATTATTCTATCGACTAGAGACTCTTCACCTTGGAGACCAGCTGCGGATATTGGTACGGCCTGTTAAGAAGTTTGCGTGACCCCACCATAAATTTTCAAGGTCCGAGGAGAAAATATCGGCACAGCAGCCTCTTTAGAAAAAAACCTTTATAAATTATTAGCAAGAAAGTTCCACAATTGGTTACGTAGGCTGCTATCCGGGGAACAGATAAATACAATTTTTATAAAAAAAATGTAAAAATCCTATTTACCCAGAACGAGTACATAAACCATATTATTGTTTCCCAATCAAGCCCGACTATCTCAATCTTCAGAGCCAATCCTTATCCCGAAGTTACGGATCTAATTTGCCGACTTCCCTTACCTACATTATTCTATCGACTAGAGACCCTTCACCTTGGAGACCAGCTGCGGATATTGGTACGGCCTGTTAAGAAGTTTGCGTGACCCCACCATACATTTTCAAGGTCCGAGGAGAAAATATCGACACAGCAGTAAATGCCATGCCCATCTACCATATCTCTCTTCGAAAGACTTCCATGGTAGTACGACTATAAAACAGAAAAGAAAACTTTCGATATCTCTCGACGGCTTCTTTATGGTTGTTTCTGTTACCAGGATGAGGATGAAAGCCCATATTTAATAACAAACGTATACTCAACAGGTTACGGAATTGGAACCGTATTCCCTTTCGTTCAAAATATATAAGTATTATTAAAAATTTAGAATAGGTTAAGGTCGTTTCGGCCCTAATGCCTCTAATCATTCGCTTTACCAGATAAGATTATTTTATATAATATTTAAATGCACCAGCTATCCTGAGGGAAACTTCGGAGGGAACCAGTGCCGTGAACCGTTTGCTTGTTACGGCAGGACCGTGGAGTACATTCTCGGAACTAGAGATGCCTCAATGAATATTACTGACTTACTGATTGAATATTACTGATTGAATTTCACGGATCACTTTCACATTTTATAATCTCCTTCGATACCGAAAATTCTTTATTGGACATTCATTGCGGCTTTTCATTGGTCATCTCGTTTAATTTTCTTGAATGCATTTTAGGGAGGAGCTCAAGAAACATTTTACGCTCTCATGCATTCATGCAGGGGAAATTCCTGCAAACACTCTCTCCCGGCGAACAAGTGCAGAGAGAATTTCTGCACATGTTCTTAGTGCTCGAGTCGCGGTGATCGTACGTGATCAGAATATGGGTCACTTGTCGTAAGTCGTGTGTTTTTTCTGCACATGACTTTTGTACATTTATGCATATGGCTATGCGCCGGTTAATTACCCAAGATTTCAGTCGGTGCGGCCGGAAAACGTATTTCGAAATTTACTTGGGTTTTATGCCAAGTAATGGAAATGTAAACAATGGCATTGAACGTCGTTTTAATTTATTGGCTCTTGGGTGAAAGTGGACTTCAGGGCATTATACATATGATGGCATGTGTGCACCGAGAATCTTTAGAGTTCTCAGAATTTAGACCTTGTTAAAGGGTCGAGAGTTTGGACCTTTCATGATATGGGATGCTGTTTTATGGTTATCAGCTGTTAGAGAAAATACATAAGTGGTATCTTATTTTGAAATGTTTGGATGGCCTCGAGCGGAGGTGTCGGGTTATTGTTTATATTGGAGAGAAGAAATAAGTGAAAACTTATTTTGAAGTAAAAATATGGATGGGGTATAGAATTACATTGAATTGATAATTTAAGATTGGCGATGCTCTTGGTTATGTGTCCAAAGGGGGTGTCGAAGGGGTTTGTGGAAAGTTGTAGGTAATGTGAGTTGGTAATGAGGGGACTCATTACACCTACTCCCTTAAAAAGAAAGTTGCGTAAGGGAGCGGAACTTTCGTCGGAACCATGTGGTTGTGGTGTGTGGTATCGTAAGTTTTTTTTTGAAAAAAATTGTGTGTGATCCGGAGTGATATGAAAATTTAATTTTGCTTGAGAAAAATGTTGTTTTGTTGTTTGTTTTTTTTTCTTAATTATTACTTCCTAACAATTGACCTTAGGTCCTTATTTGTTACCTTATACTTAGTTAGCCTTATTTAGTTTTTTTTTGTTAATATACATAGCAAAATGTTACATTAGAATATTTAATTTAATTATTCGATTATTCAATTATTACACATTGCAATATTTAATCTAATTATTCAATTATTTAATTATTTAATTATTTGATTATTTAATTATTACACATTATATTATTTAATCTAATTATTCAATTATTTAATTATTTAATTATTTAATTATTTAATTATTTAATTATTTAATTATTTAATTATTTAATTATTTAATTATTTAATTATTTGATTATTTAATATTTCTACCTACTATTTATTATTCTATATTTCTACCTAGGGTCAAAGCTATAGTTACATATTTGTATTTATTCTTATTAAAAAATTTTATTTAGTAATATTCCTAATATTCTAAGGGTTTATTAATTTTTTTTTTTATACAATTACTAGTTTACTATTCACAACATATGTGTACTTTTTATTACCTTTTTTTTACACTTCCTTGTTTCTCTTTTTTTACAAAAATTCTTTGTCTTCTTTTTTTTTATTTTTATTTCCTTATGTTTGCATTTTTTTTTGTTTATCCTTTCAATTTTTTTTTACGTATCTTGTTAAGTTCTAAGAATGGTTTTATACTATATTGCAACGCGTTTATGTTTTATTTATAGTTTTATGACATTTTTAAATTTTCCGTCGGTGGATATTTTTCTAGGTGCGTTTGACAATGGTATTGAAATATGAAATATTGTTATTAATTTTTTCTTTAGATTTGGTTTTTTTTTTGAACAGTCATTTTGTCCTCTGTGTGAGGAAGAGCCATAGGATAATGAATGACCTACGAAGAATTTCATACATTATTATCTTCGGTAAACAACTTTAAATTATTATTGTGAAGGGTCTTATTCCTATTTCGGATTCTAACAGTAGTGTTTTCCGTGGAGTCTACTCGGACTACTGGGAAGGGGCCTTCCCATAAGGGGGCTAATTTGTTCTTCCTCGCATTATTTTTTACCAAGACCTTATCGCCTAGATGAAAGAGTCTTAGGCCTGCATTCTTATCGTAATGTGCCTTATTTTTAATCTTGGTTGTTAAGATAGTCTCCTTAGCCATCTTGTAACCGTGCTGCAATTGAGCCTTAAGTTCCTTTGCGTAACTTTCGTAGTTATATAAGGCATCGGGATTATTTTTGAAATTTGAGGGTATTTCGGCTGGAAAACCGTATAATAACTCGTGTGGAGTGTAGTTGGTACTGGAGTGGGGAGTTGTGTTATACACGAAAATGGCGTATGGGATCCACGTGTCCCAGGTGAGTGGATCTCTAGTTATATAGTGCCGGAGATATTCAGCTAAGGTTCTATGACTTCTTTCGAGAGCTCCGTTTGTTTGGGGATGGTAAGGAGTTGTTTGCAATTTGTTTTATATTAAGCAATTTGGTAGTCTCCTTGAACATATCGCTTAAAAAATTGCTGCCCTGGTCAGTAAGCAGAGATTTTGGAATACCATGTTTGCAGATTATATTTTCTACAAAGGCCCTCGCGGTTGTGCTTGCATCCGCGTTTTCCAATGCGATCGCACTTGAATACTTTGTAAGATCATCTTGGAATGTTAACAGGTATTTATTCCCTGTATAGCTTGTGAGTAAGGGTCCCACAATATCTAAAAATACCCTTTGAAAAGGTGAGGAACGTGAAGAAATTTCTTTGGAGCTTTTTCAGAGTCCTTGCGATGCCCTGGTGGCCTCCAGTAGGTAATTCATGATAATCTCGAAGGATTTCTTGTACCTCATCGGGGTCAGTTATCCTTTTTATTTTTCCTAAATAGAAAATGATTTCGACATCTCTGTTTGTAAATATTTCGCGACAGAGAGCCTCTAAATGGACCAAGTCTTCATTATTCAGCGGAGGTATCGATAGACAAATTTTACTTATGCCCGCTGTTTGGCTAATTGCTGCTATTTCACATACTACTTTCCTAACTATTTCTCTATCTTTATCGGTCCTTGTGGGTAATGGGCATTTACTTATTACATAATGACTATCTAGGTTATATTTGTATATTTGGCCTAGTTCTAAATCTATCGGTAATTCCTTGCATTTTTCCTTTAGTAATTGTTCAGTTTCGCCTGTGACTAATGGCAACTAATAAAATTTATAAGGGATTTTCTTTTCATGAAGGAGTGTTTGATTCCTTCTTTGGAATATGATCTTCTGAGCATACTCTTCGGGTGAGTTTGTGATATCTCTAGAAATTTGTAATGGCGCATCTTAATTTTCCGACCTTTTTGCTTGGCTTCTAGTGATAACGTTAACGACTTTTTCATTTTCCGATATCCCATTAGTATTAATTCTACTAAGGGCGTCCGCGTTAGAATTGAGTTTCCCAGCCTGGTATACTATCTTATAGTCGTACTCTTCTAATCTAATTCTCCATCTCGTAAGTCTACTGGTGCAATCCTTCAGATTCATCAACCATACTAAAGGTTTATGATCAGTAATGATCGTGAATTTTCTCCCATAGATATATGGTCGAAATTGCGTAACTGCGTAGACAATCGCTAAGAGTTCACGCACATTAAATTATAGTGCGCAAAACTATTATTGTAGTAACTTTTAATATAAACGTATAGTTTATTTTCGACCAACTATGATGTACAGTCAATATTACTATAGTGCTTCATATTTAATTTTACTATAAATTTGTAGTAACCATTACTATGCGTACTAGTACATTGTATTATGGCAATAGCACTTTTTTACTATAAATATAGTAAATGGGACCATATTTTTATTAGTTAGATGTTCAGAAATTTACTATAAATATTATACAGTTTACTATAAAAATAGTACTCGATTCTTCTTCTTCCTCTGATTGATTTTTTTCTTGGCTTTTGTCGGTCTCTAAAGTCTCGAAAATAACATCACCAATAATATCACCACTGTTCAACACAATCACGTTTGCATTATCTTTAGGTGGAATCCCAGTTTGATCATTTTCGGTCAAGGAGTCTGAAAAAGAAATAATAACAGATGACCTGGAAAATTGCAAAAAATTCACTTTTGATAAGTTTTTTGTCGAGATAAAAAAAGTAAACATTCTTAAAAAGTTTTGAGTTGTTTATGTACAATATTCCATATTTCAGAATAATTTTAAAGTCAAAAATGTATTCGTACAAATTAAATTTTGTTTGATCTGTTCTGACAGTTTGTTCGAAGAGCGAGTGACAGATAGAGAGAGAGAGACAGAGAGAGGAAAAGCGAGAATCACTAAGATGCTTAGTTGAAATTACCATTAAAAATAGTTGACCATGTTACTATAATTAATGTTAAAAAAATATTAATTTACTTTAGTACTTAAATTTCGAATTACTAAAACTATAGTATTTTGAACTACAATAATAGTTCAATGTACTATAAAAATTTTACTATATTTTTATAGTAAAAGTAACTACCACTCTTATGTGCGTGAAGTTCGAATTACTAAAACTATAGTATTTTGAACTACAATAATAGTTCAATGTACTATAAAAATTTTACTATATTTTTATAGTAAAAGTAACTACCACTCTTATGTGCGTGTTCTTTTTCGATGGTAGAATACCTGGTCTCTGCAGGGTTCAAGGTGCGACTAGCATAACATATTGGTCGGTCTTGTCCTATTTCTCCTTGGGACAAAATGGCTCCTAACGCTACATCACTTGCGTCAGTAGTCGTGCGGTAACTAATTTTTGCTTTAATAATAATCTGAATGATTCATCACAGAAAGGATCCCATATGAAAGGTGTATCCTTTTTTAATAATTTTGTTAAAGGTTTAGCGAGTCGAGCAAAGTCAGGTATGAGCCTGCGATAGTATCCCACGAATCCTAAGAATGCTTTAATGTCTTTTGTTTTCTTTGGTTGGGGATATGTTTTGAGTACTTGAGTTTTTGATGGATCTGGGTGTACTCCTTCTGAACTGACAACATGGCCTAGGTAAGTTAACTCCTTTGCTAGAAAATGACATTTTTCTGGTTGGAGCTTTAAGCAATTTGCCTTTAGTCTGCTGAATACTTCCATAAGTTTGGAATTATGGTCGTGTAGGTCATAACTGTAGACGACGATGTCGTCCAAATATACGAAGCAGCGCAGACCTTGTAGTCCAGTTAATAACGTGTTCATTAGCCTCTGGAAAGTGGCGGGAGCTCTTTTGAGTCCAAACGGCATTCTATTGTAATGGTAATGTCCATATGGAGTGCTAAAGGCTGTTTTCTCTTTATCTGTCTCATCCAAGGGTATCTGGTGGAAACCATTGGCCAAATCTAGAGTAGTGAAATACTTAGATTTACCCAATTGATCCAAGATATCCGTGATGTTAGGCAGTGGATATGCATCGCCAATAGTAATTTCGTTTAGTCTCCTAAAGTCAACTACTACTCTCCATTTTTTATTACCATTTGCATCCGGTTTTTTAGGGACTAACAATAGTGGTGAATTCCAAGGACTACTACTTGACTGATAATTCCGTCGTTCAGCATGTTTTTAATTTGTTTATCGATCTCGCTTCTTTGGGATTCAGGAAGCCTGTAAGGCTTAGTGTATATAGGTGGCTTGTCTGCCAATGTTGGTATTGTGTGCGTGATTGCGTCTGTGCACGTAAGATAGTCTTCTAGATGAAACAAGTCATTAAATTCCTTACAAATTTTTATTACTGAGTCACGTTCTTCTTCATTACAATGATCTAAATTTATTAATTTACGGAGTTCTTCCAATCTTTTATTTATTGTATTCCCGTCGTAATTTGGCGTCAATAGATCATATTCGCTTAAATCGGACCAGTAAGGATTAACGTCTTCACAAGAGATTCTTGTCGCTTCCTCATTTACGTTTAAAACAGCCACTCTGGCATACCCTTCAACTGGTCGCGTTATACAATTTCCTAAAAATATGCCCGGCTTTATTTCCTTTTTACTGCATAGTTTGGCTGAATTGCCCTCCATTGGAATTTCTATAATAGTTTGTGTTCGGGGTGGAATCACTAGATCCCTTTTAAAATTTGACTTACAATTTTCACGTTCATTATCTTTCATGTCCAACACTCTCGTTTCGTTTCCTCCATCTTCCTTCTGGTTAGTATTTGGTAATTTGATTATTTTATTTATAGTTTCCTCCTCTTCCTCTAGTGGATTTATGTCATCCAAGTCTCCATGTACGGTATTTCCGTATTCATTCGCTATGATGCAGCGAGTTTTTAATTTTTCCTTTTTTGTTTCATAATTCTCTTCTACGCGATTTTCGTCTATCTCACTGATAGGTAACATCTCATTATCTTCATATTTTATTTGCTGTTCCCCGCTTATACATGGGGGTAATTCCGTAATTACTTCATTTTCATTTCTTCTTTTTATTAGATCATCCCCGCAGGTTGCTTTATTCCTGGGAGGTTCTTTTTTAACTTCTTCTTGGTTCAGGTTATTTTTTCCCGTAACATTGCAGTTTAAATCTATTGCTACCCTGTTGCTAACCTTTTTATCCGAATGGGGGACTGGTTCAAACAACAGGCGATCAGAGAGTGCTTTCCTAGGAAGGAGAAGATCACCTGTCGGCGTGATTTGGTTACTGCGATTCATACTACTTCGCGATTTACTTTCATAGACCTTTTTATTTTGTGCATAAACATTATTGATATTCTGCATTGGTAGAGGATATATACTATCGGAGGGGAGTGCCATTTCCATCACGCTCTTTGAATATCTGATGTCACAATTGAATCTTTTAAAAAAATCATGCCCCAATATCCCATCGCAGAGTAGAGTTCCCTCGCCCCTAATAATATGGAAAGGGTGAGATATTTCTAGTCCGGTATTACTGCTGTCTAAACCCAAACTTGCTTGAGCTAAACCTTCGGAGGGGACGCCGTCTTCGTATATAGTGTTAATTACGCACTTTCGACTAACATCCACCCAGGCTTCATCGGAAGTTGATGTGAGCTTATGCAGACTAATCGATGCGATGCGATACCTGGATCGATGCGGAATGTGGAGCTGCCTTCTCTTGCAATAGAGAAAGGTAGAGTAGTTGTAACACAGCGTTCAGAGATTGTGACGGGGACTTCAACTATTGTCCTTAGTTGTGTACGTCGGCTTGAATTTCGCAGTTGCGGGTTGGATCACCGTAGATTCCGTCCCGCGAATTCTCGTTTCCCGATTCTATTTCTTCTTAGTTTAACATCCTGACTTGTCGGATGTGTCCATTATCTTGATTTCCAGAAGGCCCTTGTCTATCCTTGTCATTTTTTTTCTTGTAACACGTCTCCCGGGCGTGTCCCCTTTTGTGACATAGCTCACAGATTAGGGTTTGTCTAGGGGATCCATCGTTCAGTTGGTTCCTTGAATACTTCTCCTCAATGAGAGAAGCGCGGTCCAAAATATAATCGATCAAGGCTGTCAGGTCTGTTTCGTTCTTAGCCTGTGCCAATGTTTGGAGTCGCTCATTTTTCAATCCGGCTTTCTTCTACCAAAAGTCGCCTAGCCCCAGCATCTGAAACTGCTATCTGGGTGGATTTGTTTAGCTCTCCCAAGGTTCTTATGATTCTTTGTGAGAATTCACTCACGCTTTCCTTGGAGCTTTGCTTCAACCGCCTTTGGTCTTCACGAATGGTGGACCGAGACAGTTTATACCGCTTGAGAAGGTGAGTTTTAAATTCCTCCCAATTGGTTACACCTCAATAATCAAGGATATCGTACGCGGCGCCAGAGACTTTGGTTTTTAATATATGAAAGAATAGTGCCCTATCCCGCTCACTTTTAGTGATGTTGAAGAGTTCATCACAGCAGGATATGAATCGGTTTAATTCATTTTTATTTCCAGAGAAATCGGGTATCATTTCTCTGGCGTCAGATATTGTTATCCGTAAGGATGCTGATTCGACACCTATCGCAGGTGGTTGGGAATCACTGCCGGTAGCCATTTTCTTTATTCTAGACGGCTTTGAGGCAGAAGGTAATAATTTTCTTAAGCTTCTTAGCTCAATCTTTAAGGATTAATGTTTTTTGTAAAGGGAGAAAATAAAAATAAAAACAAATCTAAGGTCATCAAATTTTTAGATAGGCAATAAGTAGAAACGAAATCGAGCACAGAGCAAAAAAAAATCAAGCACCAAGAAAATTCGAGCACCAGAAAAATTGAACACCGTTAGTTAAATAGTTAAATAATTATTAATACGCGAAATTTGCGTCTTCAACATAAGGAAATATATTTTTTTTTTCACTAATTTTTTAATTTATTTATGTATTTCATCGTGAAAATTTATTTCATAAAAAAAAAATTTGATCATATTTTAGAGCAAAATTTTCATCTTTTGTGGTAAAAATAAAAAAAAAATAGTTCTACTGGCTTACTTGTATATTCCCGCGTCGGGTTTGTAGAAGCTGGGATTTCCCATGTTGATTGTTGAATTTAGAGGTTCCTTAGTTGAATTGTAGTGGATCCCTCGTTGAATTGATGTGGATCCCTCGTTGATTGGTTGTGGATCCCTCGTTGAATTGATGTGGATCCCTCGTTGATTTGATTTACTTAATTTCTTGTTGGCACCACCCTAACTCCGGCTCCTGGCCTCTGGAGGGGCTAATAGTTGTATGCTTGGTGCGTTGCTGATTTTATAGTTGGAGGTGCCTATTATTTCAGGACAACCTCATTTATCGGTAGCGGATACTGATTTAATCAAAGCATCCCACCGCTGCCACCAAATTTATGCCGTGAATCGTTTGCTTGTTACGGCAGGACCGTGGAGTACATTCTCGGAACGAGATATGCCCACTAGCCCTTGTAAGTTTACCTTTCAAATTACTCAATCACTTCAAACACTTGCTTTAGTAACACTTTTATTTATTAATCTTGAAACATACTTTGCTTTAATTGACTCTTTACTAATTTAATTTTACACTGGGCTAAGCTATAGAAATATCAATCCCCCTACGCCGGCTCACGTAGGTAAATCGGATGCCTTCCGAGATTGATATCTATGCATTTGCCATAGAAATACTTTCCAACACTTTTCCCTTTTTAGTTAACTAACTAAAAGAAATTTACTTAAATGACTGCTTGAATGAACTTTACTGTCTGCCTCAATGAATATTACTGACTTACTGATTGAATATTACTGATTGAATTTCACGGATCACTTTCACATTTTATAATCTCCTTCGATACCGAAAATTCTTTATTGGACATTCATTGCGGCTTTTCATTGGTCATCTCGTTTAATTTTCTTGAATGCATTTTAGGGAGGAGCTCAAGAAACATTTTACGCTCTCATGCATTCATGCAGGAGAAATTCCTGCAAACACTCTCTCCCGGCGAACAAGTGCAGAGAGAATTTCTGCACATGTTCTTAGTTCTCGAGTCGGGATGATCGTACGTGATCAGAATATGGGTCACTTGTCGTAAGTCATGTGTTTTTTCTGCACATGACTTTTGTACATTTCTGCATATGGCTATGCGCTGGTTAATTACCCAAGATTTCAGTCGGTGCGGCTGGAAAACGTATTTCGAAATTTACTTGGGTTTTATGCCAAGTAATGGAAATGTAAACAATGGCATTGAACATCGTTTTAATTAATTGGCTCTTGGGTGAAAGTGGACTTCAGGGCATTATACACATGATGGCAAGTGTGCACCGAGAATCTTTAATAATTACCTCAAGAGTTAACCCTTCTAGCACAGAAGGCGCACTTTTCAGCTAAGCATGAAAATCTATATATACATACACATACATACATACATATATATATAAATATATATGTATATATATACATATATAGAGTTTCCCTTCTAACGCAGAAGGCGCACTTCCCAGCAGGGCTGAGAAATATTTACCACTGCCGTGGCTCAGCTGAGACATGCAAACATAAAAGATTGAGTACCAATAAAAATTGCATGCGAAACACATAAACAGTCATGAGACAACAAATAGACTCCTTTTAAGCAGGTCTTTGTTAGTGCTTACGCTAAAAACATTAATATTTTTATTTACATTAATGAACATGCGATTAACAGGCTCAAATCGGCCATAATTGGTGTTAGAGGAGTTGATGTGTAAGAGCGGTGGTCCTCTCAGATTGTATCGACTCTCTCTAAACGACGCACGGCGCCTTAGAAAACCTGAGTCGACACGTCCATTAAGAAGCAGGTGAACGAAAACAACATCGGCCACCTCACGACGCTTGTGGAGAGTGTTTAAGTTGAGTAACTTAAGTCGGTATTCATATGGTGGAAGAATCAAAGGGTCTTCCCAAGGAAGGTGATTCAATGCGAATCGAACGAACCTACGTTGAACCGACTCAATTTTTCCAACATGCGAAGAATAGTGAGGAGACCAAACCTGGGACGCATATTCAAGTAAAGGTCTGACAAGGGAAATGTATAGGTGTTTAGTGATCAGGGTGCTGTTAAATTCTTTGGACCACCTTTTTATAAAACCCAAGACTAAGCTGCTCTTGGAAGAAATATAGTTGATATGAGTAGAGAAGTCTAGCTTGGTGTCAAATCTTATCCCGAGATCTTTGACTAAATTAACACGGGGGACACCCTCACCAGAGAATGAGTAGTTATAAATTATAGGATCACGTCGCCTACAAAAAGTCATGACTTCGCATTTACTAATATTAAGAACCAGGTTGTTGTTGGCGCACCAAGAGAAAAAGGTGTCGAGGTCGACCTGCAAAAGTTTGCAGTCCTCCATACTCTTTACGTGACGGTACAATTTGATGTCATCAGCATAAATCAGGATTCTGCAGTGTCTTAGCAAGGTAACAATATCATCAATAGAAAGAATAAAGAGGATAGGGCCAAGGTGACTGCCTTGAGGGACACCGGATGACGCCTCAATGGTCGCGGATTTGGATCCACGGAAAAGGACTTGGTAGGTCCTGTCAGCTAAGTAGGACTGGAACCATAATAGAAGGGCTACTGGGAAACCTAACTTTTTTAGTTTGAAAAGTATAATGGAGTGGGAAAGCTTGTCAAATGCCTTACTGAAATCAGTGTAAACACAATCAGTTTGGCAACCGGAAACGAAGCCTTCAACAGCATGGGAAGTGAATTCAAGGAGATTGGTGGTAGTGGAACGAGCTGGAAGAAAACCATGTTGGTTTGTAGAAATAAGCTTTTTGCAGATGGGCACGATTGCAGAATAAATGATTGACTCAAAAAGTTTTGGTATGACAGACAGCTTGGCAATTGGTCTGTAATTCGATATTTCGTTCTTGCTACCACTTTTGTGAATAGGAATTATGAACGAATTCTTCCAAAGAGTAGGGAAATACCCTTTATCTAAGGATTTTTTAAAAAGGGTTTTAAGTGGAGACTGGAGAACCTCCACACAGGATTTAAGGAGAGCAGGAGGTATACCGTCAGGGCCGGAAGTGAAATCGTATGGGAGTTCATCAATATGTTTCATGATATCGTCAGTGGAAATTGAGAGAGATAAACTAGTAGCCTCTCGGTGTGGAGTTATATGACGAAAATTATTGTCATTAGGCTGAAAGTTAGAAGGGGTGAAAGATTGATGAAAGAATGAAGCAAACATGTTGGAAATAGAGGAAGAATCACTACTTGACCAGTTAGTGTGCTGCATAGTATTTGGGTAGTTATCAACTTTTTTCTTGGAGTTTACAAATTTGAAGAAGTTTCTAGGATCAGTATAAACCTGGTCCCTCATGCTGCTGAGATATTCGCCATACAGAGCAGAAGAGAGTAAACGAAATCTGTTATAGCAATCAGTAAATGTAATAAGACTCGGAGAATCCTTCCTTTTTAAATAGGTCTTCCAAAGTCTATTTTTCTGATTCCTTAAATGCTTCAGCTCATTATTGTACCACGGTGGAGTAGAACTGCGCAATTTTTGGGGCTCAAAAGGTATAAGAAGAATTAGAGTTCTCAGAATTTAGACCTTGTTAAAGGGTCGAGAGTTTGGACCTTTCATGATATGGGATGCTGTTTTATGGTTATCAGCTGTTAGAGAAAATAAAGGCTCAAGCAGAACCAATTCGTTCCGTCCGTTTTTAAAAGTTGGAAATATGACATTTCCATAAACTTTTCATGAGACGAACAGAACGGTAGCCACAATCAAGCGGACGGAATGTCAAGAAGAACAAAGGAAAAACGTGCAGAGCGGACGGAACGGATTGGTTCTGCTTCAGCCTTAAGTGGTAACTTATTTTGAAATGTTTGGATGGCCTCGAGCGGAGGTGTCGGGTTATTGTTTATATTGGAGAGAAGAAATAAGTGAAAACTTATTTTGAAGTAAAAATATGGATGGGGTATAGAATTAAATTGAATTGATAATTTAAGATTGGCGATGCTCTTGGTTATGTGTCCAAAGGGGGTGTCGAAGGGGTTTGTAGTAAGTTGTAGGTAATGAGAGTTGGTAATGGGGGACTCATTACACCAGCTACTAGATGGTTCGATCGGTCTTTCGCCCCTATACCCAATTCTGACAATCGATTTGTTAGCTATGAAAGTTATTTATGTATATATTTATATGGTATAGTTCAATATACTTTATATTTATATGGTATAGTTCAATATTATTAAAATATATCTTTTATCTTTATAAAAAGATAATTGTGCAGCTGCCAATGCCA
Source organism: Thereva unica (assembly GCA_949987705.1). Lineage (NCBI taxonomy): Eukaryota > Metazoa > Arthropoda > Insecta > Diptera > Therevidae > Thereva > Thereva unica. The sequence continues at coordinate 24,209,014 of OX465286.1, read as the reverse complement.
AATGCATTGGCAGCTAACACCCGAATCGTCAAGCAAAGGATGAGCTTCAGTGGATCGCAGTATGGCAGCTGCTCTACCACTTACAACACCCTGCCCGTTACCAAAGTCGTTTACAATTGATTCTAGGCACTGGCATTGTATTTAATAATGTTTAGTTAAAATAACAAGTTATTATATTATTGCTTCTTTTATACAAATAATATAAACTATGTTATATAACACATTGGCATCATTAAACCGTTTATCGCTTATGAAAAAACATAAGCTTTTCATGGTTTATTGCCATACAATGCAAGTGCCCCATTACTACCATTGCAGTCCAGCACGGATACGACCTTAGAGCAGTGGCGGTTCTTCTTTGGAAGCAAAGGAAGCACTGCTTCCCTTGACCAAAAAGGCAACTTCCTAAAAAAAGACGTTAAATTTTTCTCGTGCCGCTCTTATCGTGGCCGAGGCCTTACACACATGGGGAAGCTGCAATATCTCCAGCTATTTGGCCCAGAAAATCAATGTGAAAACTCCAACACATTCAATTTAATTGAACTCACACTCACGCAAAGGTTTGTGTTGATGCAGTACCCTCAGAAGCTGATCTAAACGCAGCTTCTTCGGAGGCAAACAGATGGATGTGACAAGAGAAATTTTCCGTTTCCACTATATTCTCTTCTTTTCTTGGTTTCGGTTTCTGGTAATCTGTTCTGGCTTCGAGCAATATTAAATTTTCTCTTACAATTTTGTTTTTGTCTCTTCTTAAAATATGAATTTTCGTTTGAATATTGAGTCAAGAAAAAAGAGATCCAGGATAGGTGAGGCTTCTCTTTACATATTGTTGAATCCAATTGAAAAACAGAAGGTTGTGTTGAATTTAAGCATAACCTTCTATATAGAAAGCCATGCTCATGCCATGTTCACACACACATGTAAGCAATTCGGTGTTCCGGGTGCAATATTCAGTTTCTGTCAAATCGTATGGAGAAGTGGATTTTAGAATTATTTTTTGTTATTGTTTAGTGAAATAATTATGTTAAAAGAAAGGTATTTAGTCGATATGCCTGACAACAATTGAATTAAAACGTTGGCATGGAAGTGATACCTAGAAATTAAGAAGTTTATTTCGATTTTAGTGTTTTTTAGTGTCTTACAGTGGAAACTATTATATTCATGTAAACCTCATGTGATTTGATTAAAGAAATTTAAAAAAATTGAGTGATTAAATGTGTTAATTGTAAAGGTGGCCACTTTGTTTACATTCGCGGTGGTTATCCCGTGTTTCATTAGAAAAAAATGTTGAGTTTTTCATGTTGTGCGGTGGTAAATAAAAAAAATTACGTGCAGAAAAATGCTAAAGAAAGACCTAAAGTTATTGTTTTGATTGCCATTTAAATTGGGGCAAGTAGTATGAATATGGGGATTCTAACTCATGAGAAAAAAAGTGCAAAAAGTTCATATAAAAAAACGTGAGTGTGCAAAAAGCACTCGAGTTGGAAAAGTTCATATAAAAAAAGTGTTGAGTGTGCAAAAAGCACTTGATTGGAAAAATTTGGTGTAAAAAAGTCTTGATTGTGGAAAATGCACTTTAGTGGAGAAAGTGTTGATGTGCAAAAGATCAGTTGATGTTGAAAGTGTATATGAAAAAAGTGTTTGAGTGCAGAAAGTTGATTGATGTGAAATGATTGTTTGGGTGTTTGAATTGTGTGTGTGTGTGTGCGTGTGTGTAAAAATAGTTGTGGTGTGGTGTCAAAATGTAAATTGTGGTGTTGAAAATGTGTATATAAAATACGTGAATTACTTGTAAGGAAAAATGTGGTGCAAAATAGTGCGTATAAGAAATGTTTTGTTGGGAAAAGCACTAAAAAAAGTTTTTCGTTGGGATGAAGTATGCGTGAAGGGACGGATGTTGTTGATAAGGCGTGTCTGTAAAAGATATCTTTACTTTCTATAATTCCACCAATTTCTACTTCTTTTCTTATGAGGTCTTGCCTAAATCCTTCGATAGCTTCTTCAACGCTCACAAACTTCTTATTATCGCGAGCTGTAATAGGTGTAGTAGTAGTAGTCTCTGATGAAGTAATATTTTCATTTTCAGTATTTAAAATAGGTGTATCACTTATTTCTATATCATTATTATTATTATTATTAGTAATATTACTATAAGTCAACAAACGAAAAGACAACGCAATTTGTACGGTTTGATTATTCGGAAGATTTAATGAAAAATCTAAATTACTGCTATTCTCATCAGTAAGATTAACATCTACAGGTATTGACCGACAATTATTGCATAAAGCAATAAGTATGAATATAATATATTTAATCATTGGTTTTTTACGTCTGCACACTTCGATTCAAAGATTATAACTGCAGAGATATTCTATTGCGATTTTTCATATATATTGATTTCATGCACCCGTCTCTTTCTCTAATCTAGCACGTTCATCCCAGTAATTCTTACCAAAGGGGCAATTTATTGGAAATAAATTGTATGATATCCCGCGTTTTAAATTGATAGAATTTATAGCTTCTCCAACGATAGTCATTTGTCCTATATATACTTCTATTTTCACATGCTCATAATTTTCGAATTTAAAATCAAAATTGAAATGTTTCGGAAGGTTTTGGTCACTTTTAAGATCTATCAAAAGTATTGATTCTCCGTACTGAGGAGTCACCCTTAAATTAAAAATAGGACTTCTACATTAATAATTCTAAACCATTTCCATCCAACTGCACATGTACAGTATTTTTGACCATGAGTGAGAGTCTCAGTCCAAAACATAGTATATGATGTGATGAAATTGCGTAGAGAAATGAAGTATTTCCTTACTTGTATAGTAATTTATATAACACTTTCTGATCTTTTATTTTTATCTATCCATTCAGAGTCGTTGTCAAGGTCAGCAAAGGGGCAATTCTCTGGAAAATCGTAAGTTTTAGGTTCACTTCTAACTGTATCAACAACTTGTCCAATCAACGTTATAATTCCTGAAGTAACTTCAATTTTAACATGTTGAAAAGGATCAAATATGAAATCACATTCTAATTTTTCTGGAAAAGGCTCTCCGTTTTTATAATGACAGATGGCATTTCTTTTGCCATTTTCTAATGTTATATACACACTTGAAACTATATCGTATGTATGAATCCTAATGAATCTAAAGCAACGCCATTTCGTTGAACAAATACAATACTTTTGTCCACTGTGAATATTTTCTGCCCAAAACATCTTTTCCTCCAACCAGTTTTCATATAACTGATGCTTTCAAACAAACTTGCGCATATATATATATAAAAAAAAGAAATAATAATATTATGAAATTTATTTTCTTATATATTTTTTGTATTACAACAATACATCTTTTTTATAAATCCATGAATTGTCTTTTGATGGAAATCCTAGCCATTTAACGTAAACCTTATCTCCACTTCTTTTCAAGATTTTTTCGACTAGGTAAACGTGTGGATTTTTTTGTCTTTTGCAATTCTAACTCATAGAATCCTCCTTTGATGGGGTGCCCCTGGTGGTCTTCTAGAAGATATGTTACTGGGTTTGTAAGTTGAATTTTCCGAATTTTAAATATTTCAGTAGTCCAATTTGGTGTATATCCTTTCTCAAAAACATGTTTATATTTGCTTATTCGCACAAAATCTCCAACTTTGTATTTAGATGAATGAAAAACTTTTATGTGATTGTATGCTGTTAAAAGTAATTGTTTTTCGTTTGATTTGTTTACATCGATTGGTTTCATTTTTGTTGTACGGTGTTTTTTATTATTATAACTCAAAACTAAATCTTTTATTATATCAATCCATTTATATGCTCCTCTAATGCTGAATTCTTTCCACATTGTTCCTTTTAACGTTCTATTAAATCGCTCAACTATAGAAGCCTTCAATGGACTATATGTTGAATAATGGTTAACTTTATATTTCTTCATCAAGTTTTGAAAATTATTATTAAAGAACTCTTTTCCGTCATCAGTCTGTAAGTTTCTGGGTGTTCTGCCGCCTTCAAAAATAGTTTTCATGGCTCCTGCAACTTCAATACCAGTCTTTTTCTTTACAGGAATGGCCCACGCAAATTTAGAAAATGCATCAATGACAGTCAACACGAAATTGTATCCATTATTTTGTCGAGAGTAGGCGCCCATTTCAACCAAATCAGCTTGCCAGTGGTCGTCCAATCCTTTAATAATAACACGTCGCCTTTTAAAATTTTTCCGTGCGGAATTATGTAATTCGTCTACAATGTGTCTTTTACTCATCATGAAGCTCTACAGGAGTGGTTCCGGATGAAATTGTTAATGTTTCTACATCTATTAATCCTTTTAATGCACCCCAAATCTGTCTCAATCCTTCATCAATATAGCTTTTTAGCTTATTATGTAAAACTTCTACTGATTTATTTGTAAACTGCTGATTTTCTAATTTTAACTTTTCTAAATTATTTCTCTCCTTCTTCAATTCATTAGTAAGAGTTTGCTTCAATAATTCTTCCAAAGCTTTTACGGAAGAGCTGACTAAGACTATCCACTCATCAACATACAATTTATTTACACCATCTCTATTTTCCACGGGATTTTTAAGATTTTTAATACACTTATCATTAAGATCATAATCACCATCAGAAGTAAGTTGAAAACCTATACCAGGTGGGCCTTGAGATCCCCGCTCTCCAGGCAAACCTCTTGGTCCTCTCTCACCAGTTCGTCCTACTTTTGCTTGATGAGAAAATCTCCCGAACTTGTCAACGCTCATAGTTTAAGTAAATTTAAAATGATAAATGTATGATATTTATATTATCAAGTTGGCTTCTCTTAATTCTTCAATTATTGACATGATTTCGTTATGATGACTATTGTTGCCCGCTTGCTCAGAAGCAATAAGGAGACGCAACCGGTCTATAAGTTCATTCGGATCATCCCAATAAATATAATCAATATTATTCTTAGGTAAATTCATTAAACCCATTCCTTGTTTGTTTAAAATTTTGCTAATAATTTCTTTATACTTAGAACCTCGACTTCCTTTGATTTGTTCTTCCGTCGAATATCCTCGTCTATGAGCATGAGTGTCTTTTAGAATAGACCCATAATTTAGTAAATCTTCATTAGTATATAAACTTTTTGACGGCTTTTTCATAAAAATTAGCTCGAGTAAGCCTAGTGTTATTGTATACGACTTTCCTTTAATAACAAAATTATCTTCGTTACATTCAATCTTTGAATCTCCAATTTTCCATTCATTATTATCAAAGTAAACTCCATAAGTGTAATCAATTTTAGGATTTTTTTCAACATATAATTGGAAATATTTATCAGCTAATCTAGTGGATAAACTAAGATTGTTATCCGATCTTTCAACTAATGTTTTTGAGTGAGTAGGTGTTGCAAATTCATCTTCCGACATTAAAGAAAAGTCTTTATGCTTTAGTGGTGTACTTGTAACTTCCATTTTTGGAAATTTCGTTTTTAGAGTTGCTTTCAAATGATCATAATCCTGATATTCTTCTTTAAGTTTACATTTTGTTTCACCTTGCGGCTCCTGTTTCACTTTTGTTACGAGTTCTTTTAATGGTTTTGTTACAGGTTCAAATGCAGCTTCTAGTTGAGCTTCTGTATCAACTCTACCGCTTTTAATAGCCTGAAATTTCTTTCGTATGATATTTCTTGTTTTTATAATGTTCCTTATTAGATCTTTCTTGTTGTGTTCAAATCTTTCTTTGTATTCCATTTTTAGTTGGTCAACAGCTTAAACAATCCCCCCACCCAGTTGACTGTAACTGGTAAATTAACTGCTTCAACGGATCTGTTAACTGGTTCAACAGCTTTTTAACTGGTCTGTTAACTGGTTCAACTGCTTTTTAACTGGCCTGTTAACTGGTTCAGCTGCTTTTTAACTGGTCTGTTAACTGGTTCAACTGCTTCAACAGGTCTCCTTACTGCTTTAACAGGTCTGTTAACTGATTCAACAGATCTAATAAGTATTTTAGTAACGTATTGTATTTATATGATAATATACAAATCAAATCCTTTACGATAACGTCCTTTGCTTATTGGACTATCTTTATCGATCACAAGGAAGCCATATTTATCCTTCCAGCACTCTGCACATGCATTTCTGAAAGCAGTAAAAGACATGTCTGTGTTTACATGATCGTTATAAACATGCTTAAGATTCATATCATCCTGTTTAAATAGAATAAGAAGATTTGCGTTGTCTCGAATTAAGTGCTTAGGTATATGTGTATAGGTTTGACAGAGATAAAAACTGTCACATGTCATTATGCCGACCCATACAAAAATATGATCGTATATTATTTTGCTTGTCACAAGCCACATCATCAAAAATAAAAATAGAATTAGACTTTGCTTTTTCTGGTGGAGTTATATCAGAATTTTCAGAAAATGTATTGAATCCCATTCCAGATATGGGCTTTATTATTTGCTTCAAATACTCATACTTTGGCTGATAAAGTGATTTTGAATAGATATATATATTTTGAAATTTGAGTCCGTTCGGGTGTTCGATAAGACTAATCATAAGATTGGTTTTACCACAGTTAGATGGTCCTGCAACGACAGCCCTTATTGTATTGGGTAATAATGATCCATGTCTTTGTTTGGGTTTGTCTGAATTTATCTCGATATTTCTAATGGGTAAAGACACTTGTTGCTTGACGAATCTCATATTGAAAACTAATATATATATTAGAAGAATTACATTTTTATGTTAGTTTCAAGGTATCTAAGCTGTAGCACACATAGAAATTTCGCAAAAGGTCTACTGAATGATAGAACATAAAAAAATTAACAAAAACCGATGGCAACATAAAACATACACGGGGAAAGGCTTCGTGAATTCTACAATAAACAAATTGCCTTTTGAATTGCATTTGCCTGGTTATCAGTATTGCGGTCCTGGTACTAAACTGCAAGAAAGATTGGCTAGAGGCGATCCCGGTATAAATCCTCTAGACGCTGCCTGCAAAGAACACGATATCGCATATAACAAACATAAAAATATTGAAGATCGACATATCGCTGATCGTATATTAGCAGAAAAAGCGTGGGCGAGAGTGAAATCTAGGGACGCATTATTAGGAGAACGACTTAATGGTTGGCTTGTAACAAACGCTATGAAGACAAAACTTAAACTTGGGATGGGTTTAAAAAAAGCAAAAAGTTCAATTAAAAAACCTAAAATTAAATTAACATTACAAAACGGAGTTCGAGAAGCACGAAATATCTTGAAAACAAAAAAACCAGGCTCTTTAAAAGAAGCGATACAGCTTGCTCTTGGCGCTACCAGAAATGTTTTTAGAGGAAAAAGAAAATGCACAAGAACACCTCGTATTATTCCCATACCAAGAGTTGGAGGAGTTTTACCTCTCATCCCCATTTTTGCTGGACTTTCTGCATTAGGCGCATTGACAGGCGGTGCAGCTGGAATTGCAAAAGCTGTTAACGATGCAAGTAAGGCTAAACAGCAGTTGGAGGAAAACAAACGTCACAATCAGACAATGGAGGCAATAGCTTTAGGGAAAAGCGGAAAGGGTCTATATTTAAAGCCATATAGAAAGGGGTTAGGACTTTACTTAAATCCACAGACAAAAAACTACTGAAAACGCTACCCAATCGTCCATTAAACGAACATGATTTATATAAGCACAGTCAATACATACCACATTTCAGAGGAGTCTTTATGCTTGATGAACTTCCCAAAAGACCTAGGAGAAATGAATGTGGAATCATCAATTTGGATTATTCATCAGGTTCGGGTACACACTGGGTAGCATACCATCAAAAGGGATCTAATATTGAATACTTTGATAGTTTTGGAAACTTACAACCGCCAAAAGATCTTTTAAATTATTTAGGAAATAAAATAATGTATAATTATGAAAATTATCAAAATTATAATTCTGTAATTTGTGGTCACTTGTGTTTAAGGTTTCTGTATAATCGCTCTAAGACAGACTAAATATATGTATATAAGTATAAATAAAGCATTAAATCCTATTACAACAGCATTTCATTTATCATGTCGTTAACGCTAACATTGACTGGTAATTCATCTACCCTAACAGCTGAATATTTTCCACCTTTAGATCTTATTACAGACTACGTTTGCGGATTGATTGATTTACAAACTTATAATTCAATACCGAATGTAGATAAAAGAAACAACTTATTTCATGTGGGAAGAGATGTCATACAAATTCCAGAAGGTTCATATGAAATTGATGATATTGCGGCATTTATTAAAAAAGAGAGCAAACAAACAGTTGATATTGTAGCTAACAATAACACTTTGAAAACTGAAATAAAGAGCACCCAAAAAATAAATTTTAATAATCCACTCTCGATTGGTCCATTACTAGGGTTTAGTAAACGTGAATTGGAACCCAATGTATAAAATGAGTCAGACTTACCAGTTAATATAATAAAAATTAATGTAATTCGTGTTGAATGCAACATTGTAAATAATACACCGGTTCACACGCTTCACGAATTTTCTCCCAAAGTGAGTCCAGGGTATAAAATAGTTGAAGTGCCCAGAAACGTCATTTATTTGCCTGTGAATGTTAAAAGGATAAGCTCGCTTGTGTTGAAATTAGTTGATCAAGACGGTGATCTGATAAACTTTAGAGGAGAAACAATTACTGTTAGATTACACTTGAAACCTCACCATGCTGATATATAACAGAGAAAGTGATAATAATAAAAGATTACAAAAAGATAACCAGATCTCCAGTCCTTTATTGACTTTACCAAGGATAAGACCACAATTAACTTCAGCTAACAGACAATTTTTAATATCTCTTGGACTTAAATTAAAAAATGAGTGAAATATTGAATATTGGTAGAGGTATTTCTTATGATAACAGTGTAGCAAAAGTAGAATACCACAGCTATTCACCATTTTTAACTTCATTTAAAAACAGCGATGAGATTCGAATACCAGTACAGCATCAGGATTTATACATTCAACCTAGTGAGAGTTTAATCTATATTGAAGGCTCCTTAACCAAGACTGATGGGACAAAATCTGCTGATGCAAGTCTAACAAACAACGTTTTTTCATTTCTTTTCGACGAAATTCGTTACGAATTAAATGGAGTGGAAATCGACCGAACAAGAAACCTCGGAATTGTATCAACGTTGAAGAACTATATCTCATTAAATGAAAATGAAAGCAAAATGCTTTACAATGCCGGCTGGTCACCCTCAGAAACTATCAAACCTGAAAAGTTGTTTTTCAATTTTTGTGTGCCGCTTAACATGCTGTTAGGATTTGCCGAAGACTACAAGAAAATTATTTTAAATGCCAAACATGAATTAATACTAATTCGAAGCAGAACAGATGACAATAATTCTCTCATAGATCCCACCAATGAAGTTACTATTAAAATCTTTAAGCTGCAATGGAAAATACCACACATATCTGTAGCAGACAATGAGAAGCTAGCATTGTTGAAAACTGTTGAAAGTGGACGTCCAATTCAAACTCCATTTCGTAGCTGGGATGTATATGAATATCCGCTTTTACCTATAGCAACCGATCACACGTGGTCAGTTAAAATATCTGCACAGTTGGAAAAACCGAGATATGTTATATTGGCCCTACAAACTGAAAGGAAAGATAATAAAAAAAGGATTCCAGCAGGTTTGATCACTGCAATCTTACTAACGTTAAAGTACATCTAAATTCAGATTCCTACCCGTATGATGATTTAAATTTGAGATTTGATCGAGATCGTTATGCTCTATTATACAATATGTATGCGAAATTTCAACAATCTTATTATGGACGGAAACCTCAACCTCTCTTCTCAGCCAAAGAATTTCTCGAAAATGCTCCGATTGCGGTTATCGATTGCTCTTATCAAAATGAAGTTATCAAAAGTGGTCCTGTAGACATAAAATTAGAATTCAAAACTTCCGTTAATATTCCACCGAAAACAACAGCTTACTGCTTACTTATCCACGATCGAATAGTCGAGTATAATCCGCTGACTAGTGAAGTCAAAAAAGTTATTTAAAACACGATGTCTGTAATTGTTGACATTCAAGGTTTCAAGGATCAACAAAACAAGTTTATTGTCAAGAAACTTGCAATTCTTTCTTCAGATAATAAACTTCAACACTTTATTTTTCAAGCACCATTTAACTTTGAAGATTTAACTGCTAAAAGAAAAAAACAAGTCTTTTGGTTAAAACATAATCTTCATGGTTTTGGATGGTATGATGGGTATGTTCCATATCATAATCTCTACACTCTTGTGGCACCATTACTTGCTGGAAAAACAATAATTGTAAAAGGTTCGGAAAAAAAAGAATGGATAAAAGACTTTCTTGGAGACGGAGCAACCATTTTTGATGCTGAACAGGAACTGCAATGTCCGAAAATATCATGGCTTCGATTTATACATCAAGAATTAACTTGTTTTAGTCATAAAGGTCAGTGTGCTCTCCAAAATGTATTTACCATTAGAACATTTTTATTAAATAAAAAGTAAATTTTATGTTAAACAAACAACCTCTGCCTTTTTATTTAACCACCTAATAAAATGTAGAAATAAGAACACAAGAAACATTTTCACAATAAACAAAATTTATTACAATTTACAACAATCCTTTACAATTTATTACAATTATTCTTCTTCTAAAGACGTGTAGAAATCAGGATTTTGAATTGCCTTCGAAAATTGGAATCTTGCTAAATTCCCTACAACCCCTTGATAAGAAATAAGGAATCGTCCCTCGTTAATTTTTTCCATTGCTGACGAAGTCATCCTATTGTATCTTTCTGGAAGAAACAAATGGTAGTCCTCTAACTCCAAACGCACCTTCCAACCATATTTGGTTCAGGGGCGGATCCACAGGGGGGGCGATGGGGGCGATCGCCCCCCCTAAAATAAAAATTTTAGCATTTACAGCCTCAACCTCTTTTTCATTTCACTCAGATTTCATTTTATTTCTTAGACATATCCCGAAGTAGAAGCATTCACACAGTATATTTTTAAATACATATTCACAAGTTCATTAACATATAAACACTACAAATAATAAATATCCTTAAAATTTTTTATTACTCAGATCGCCCCCCCCTAAAAAACTTTTCTAGATCCGCCCTTGATTTGGTTTGCGCTTTTTTACAACTTATGATTTTATAAGCGCCATATTCCTTCATATCCTTATATGGTAAAATTGGTTTAGGATTTAAAGAATTTAATTCTTCTAATATTTCGAAGCTATCAACGTTTTCCATTATTCGTAATTAAAAACTTTTTAACACTTTGTTAGTCGAATTTAAAAATTAAACTGAATGATATATTTCAAAACTTTGGGTATTTAACACTGCAAAGATCATTTACGCTTATCTTTTATGATAAGAAGAAATGATTATAAAACATCGGGTATAGGATCGGCTAATTATCTCTGCCGGGATGACGTCATCATCAAGTTTCATCTCACCAATAAATAAAAATATATTCAGGCGATGACGTCATCATCAAAAATCCAAAATGGCGGAAAATGTGAATTTAGAGGCCCATACAAATTTCCATACAAAATTGGTCCAGAACCCCCCATAGTATATATATATATAACAAAAAAAATAGCTGTTGTTTTTCGTTAACGCAAATTTCTTGATAATTCCTGTAAGTTCTTACGCTTATCTTTGATGATAAGAGGAAATGCTTTAAACAAAAAGTCGCAAATTTCTTGAAAGTTCCTGTATAACAAAAAAATTATCTGTTGTTTTTCGTTAAGGCAAATTTCTTGATAATTCCTGTACGTGAAACCAGTTTGTAGAAGAATAAATAAAGATTTTTGTTTTTTACATTTATTACACTTTTTATTACTCTGTATTTACATTCATTGTACTTATCTTATAATGTCCCCATGCATATGTGCTAATTCTATCCTCCTTAATAAATCGTTTATCGTCTAAATAACTTAAAGCTACTTTATTAATTGATTGGGTATACAAATTGTGCAATTTTGATTTAAAAATATTCATTTTACCATAAAATAACTTTTTTCTATATAAACAATCTCTGTAATTTTCTAAGTCTATATTATCTACAACACATTTTTTTACGCCCTTCGCTTTCTTTAGCAATTTAGAACTAACAATGTCTACTGAATACATCTTAGCTCTAAGTCCTATGAATTCTTTAACAATTTTACCATTAGCTTCATCTTTCATATATGTAACCAACAACTTTCTTATTTTTTAATGGTATTTTGTAGGGATTATTAATTGCGTAATCAGAAGTGTCGAAGTAATTGTCTATGTCGTTTAAAATATCTTTATAGAAATCCTCTGTATCAATTGTATATATGAATGAATCAGTATCCATATAATTAAGAATTAAATTTTTGTTGTATTTCGGTTTCATATACTCATAATGAAAGTTGTACATTTTCCATTTAGATAATTCAAGGATACAAAACCCTAAATAAAGAGGTTTATTATAATAGTTTTTAACTTTGTTTAATTGTATCGCAACAAAATCGTCAGTAAAATTCGCGCAACTATGAAAATTTGGTTTTGCTATGAGAGCCCGAGCTCCAAGACGTTTACCATCACTTTCCCATTTCGTAACGAGTTTAACATCTTTCCGTTTCTCAATATTTTCCATTGTTTTTCCATAAACAGCATTATTCATCAATTTGAAAAAAAAATTTTCAAACTCATTTTTCGCAATACTGCGATAATAGGTATTTTTGTCTATATATTTTTTTAACCAACGTTCTTGTTTAAACTGTAGTGTTCTATGAACCTTTTTTAATATCAATCCATGTTTGAGGCATTGTTGAAGATTTCTATAATGAATTATATAACGCGATTTATCTGTTAAGTCAGCAAGTAATTTAGGAAATTTAGAATTTGGAGGTTTTTTATTTTGAACGCAAAAAGGCAAATCATTATGATCGTCATGTTTTGATTGTGGGTACTCTAAATCGACTTCAAATATAAAACCAAATTCTGAGTCTTCAGATATGTCCATAATATCAATGTTTTTATATTTTACCCATCTTAAGTCTGAATGTGGAAGAGGTTGCGACATAGCCCATCCATACAAATTATTAGCATCAACATAATTTAAGAAACGCGATGGTTTACTTTTATCAAAGTTAGTCATGTATTTATTATTTGCTTTTGTGTTTCTATGCGAACATTGAGTAATGCCGCCTCTAATTCCTTTTTTAATGAAATTATACATATTAACATCAGTGAAAAGTTCAAGATTAACCGCCGTCGTTCTTAACATCGCATCCCATGACAACCCTGGAGTTGTGTAATAATGACACGGATCTAAAGAATAGATGTTTCTGCAAATTTTTCTGAAGTTTTCAAATACATCAGTTAAGAGTAACACATCTGTTTTTAAATATAGCTCTAAATAATCCCCCAAACTTTTGCAATTGAATTTATTCCACACTTTCCCTGCATGGCATAATCTTTTTTGGAGCACACACTGTTTGTTAACTTACATATTGTGAAATTTTTCTATAGGAGGGAGGCAAGTGTCATTCAATCGCTCCCAAGAGTTTAAGTATTCATATGGGAAAACACCTTTTCTCCTCATTAAATTAAAAGCTTCCTCCTCACAAAATACACTTCGAACCACTTTAAGATCTTCAGGAGCTAGATTATTTGCAAGTGATTCTAAGCTTGATTGCATGAACCTACTCGAATCGAGAAATCTCAACTCTATAGTATCGGTTTCAGAGACAAATATTCGTTTTGAAAGAGAAATGTATAATTCTTTATTTAAAGGAATGACGCTGATCTCACCTTTAATTTGAGAAAGGGCTTTAACAAATAAATGACAATCATAACCTGAGAAGTTATGGAAAAATATTGGAAAGAATTTTGGAGTCTGAAATTTCAAATTGCAACTATTATGAGCAGGACCTCGATACTTCCCTGTTAAATGACAATGATCTTTAACACGATCAATACCCAACTCTAAATTACAAATATGACAAATATTACTCTCATTCTGTCTACGTAATTCGTCATTTGTTAAAGGAATCATAGGCTCTACCTTATCTAAATATTTAATATAAAGTTCTTTTAAATCTTTTACTAAAGAATGTACAAATTTGATAGATGCATCCTTACCTCTATATATCTTAAATCTATTTAACTCACTGTTAAATGTACATTGTATTCTATATGCAAATGCACATGGAATGTGCTCTTGAACATTTACAGTGTAGGAAGAATTTGAGTTTGGAAGACAGGTATCCACATCTTGCAAGATGCTTTCAAAATAAGCTTTTCTAGATCAAATTCTTCCTCAACCTCAATCATCTTAATATACTCAGCGAACATTTCAATATTGAATTTATACGAATCATGCTTCTTTAACATGCTTGACAACATTTCTTGAATAGATTTTTCATTTTGATTGAAGAACGCAAAAGGATCTAAAAGAGCTTCATCTCCATTTTCGACAATCAATGTTTCAATTCTTTCTTCAAAACAACTTTTTACACTTTTTACATTAGCATCAATACGCTCCCCAGCATTTTGTTTGTGTTTATTCGTACGTAGATGGTATTTAAATTGTTTATGGAAAACATGAACTCCGCACGATTCGCAAAAAATTGTATTGGTAATATTGGAAGAAGAAGTTTCACCTATTGCCAAATCTCTTGTCGCTGAAGAAGTGCTAGCACCTGCCAGATCTTTTGCCGCAATAGAAATATTGCCTAAAGAATTATAATGAGGATTTTTACTTATTTCGATGTTTCTAATTTTATTCATACCTGGTAAAACTTCACGTTCGATATTCTGCTCTTGTACACTTGAGGTGGAAAGTTTATTGTCTATATCAACATGACCCTTTAATAAATGTTTTTTAAAGCTCTGAATATTTGTGAACTGTTCACCACAAATTTCGCATAAAAAGCCATCACCATGTAAAACGTCACGATGTCTCTTTAAAGAAGAGGCTCTCGTAAAGGCTTTATCGCAAATTTCACAAATAAAATTATTCATTTTGAAAACCGAACGACGTTAAAATAACTTTTAATAGAAAATGCACCACACTATTTGAAAGCACTATGTGAACTAAACTAAAACTCACAATTAATTTAAAATGTAAACTTTAAAAGAGAAAAATATTGAAAACAATAATGATAATAAACTTATAAAAAGATCAAATGTAATGCGAAATATTATTTTTTTTTCACATGTCAAAATTTTCGTAAACATCTTATCACCATCCACGAGTTCTCATAAAAATTTTTAATCAGAACAAAAAAATATGTCAATGTCCATCACCAATGTCAAAACCGCCAAAAATTAACTTGACCCCAACCATCATAAACAACAAAATTATCGTCTTTACCATAACAACAATATTTTTACGACAAATGTAATGCGAAATATTATTTTTAACATCTTATCACTAATTCTAAGACGAAAATTTCTCTTATCAGCAATGCCAAAACTTTCGTAAACATCTTATCACCATCCACGAGTTCTCACAAAACTTTTTTTAACCGGAACAAAAATATCCCCATGTCCATAACCAATGTCCAGACCGCCAAAAAAATCAACTTGACCCCAACCGCCATGAACAACAACGTTCGCCTTATCAACAACGTCCGTCCCTTCACGCATACTTCATCCCAACGAAAAACTTTTTTTAGTGCTTTTCCCAACAAAACATTTCTTATACGCACTATTTTGCACCACATTTTTCCTTACAAGTAATTCACGTATTTTATATACACATTTTCAACACCACAATTTACATTTTGACACCACACCACAACTATTTTTACACACACGCACACACACACACAATTCAAACACCCAAACAATCATTTCACATCAATCAACTTTCTGCACTCAAACACTTTTTTCATATACACTTTCAACATCAACTGATCTTTTGCACATCAACACTTTCTCCACTAAAGTGCATTTTCCACAATCAAGACTTTTTTACACCAAATTTTTCCAATCAAGTGCTTTTTGCACACTCAACACTTTTTTTATATGAACTTTTCCAACTCGAGTGCTTTTTGCACACTCACGTTTTTTTTATATGAACTTTTTGCACTTTTTTTCTCATGAGTTAGAATCCCCATATTCATACTACTGGGACATATATGCATTTATGAAGGTTTTATCTTGGATGTAAAGCCATTGCACATTTTGCCGATTACTGCTATACCCACAGTCTAGAATGATTCTATATCCAAAATTAAATATTTATACATAAATGCACAAAATATGCCCCAATTCAAATGTCAAACAAAACAATAACCTTAGCACTTTGTTTCACATTTTCTGCACTTATATCTTAAATAATTACACCATAATGAAGATACTATTCACTTTAAAATCACTGCAAATTCGATTACTATTGTTGGCCCACTGTATGGCACTAAAAAACACTAAAATTTAACTAAAATTCATAATTTTTGGGTATTACTTCCATGCCAACGTTTTAATTTAATTGTTGTCAGGCATATCAACTAAATAACTTTCTTTTAACATAATTAGTTCACCGAACAAACAAAAAATAATAATTCTCTCTCTCTTTCACAGCAATATGTAATTATTTTCATAAAATTATTCGCGCTGAAATAATTTTACCGCGTTCGATTTGAGTATTTTCGTACATAACCTTGTTAGATTTGACGTTTCAGCCGGACCACAAAATAATACGCACACAACTGCCGTACATGTAGTATAGAAGGTTGTGATTTAAGCTGATAACTTTGTAGCTTCCATTATACTTTTCATGACTCTCTTTAAAGATGATTTAAATTTAAAGGGATAGAGAATATAACATTTTTATGAATTGTATGAGTCCGGGTTGCCTGAAGTGGTTTTTTTGCAACGAGAATCCCAGTAGGAAATGTAAGCATTACCGAATCGATTGAGTAGTGTCGATTAGTAATGTCAATAGGTTACATTACCAATTACAGAATCGATTACTTTTACACGTAGATGTCCTAGGGTGGTAAGCACACTTACCAGACATTACATTTGTAAAAGGTACCTTCAGCACGTTCTGACATGTTTCATTCTCGCCCGACTAAAGTGTAGTTATTACCTATTCGCTTCTTAGTTATTACAAATAGAAGAACTTACTTTATTTGATTTTTCATGCATGAATTCTCTGATTACCCCATAAGCGCTTGCACTATTTCCTACTGGGATGGAATGATTGTAGGCGTGGGTGTAGAGGGTGTATGCGAAGTATGCAGGGTTTTATTATTACTATTTTTTTTAGATTTTGAGCCAAAATTATGCATTTGTATGAAAAATTAAATGAGATGAAAGTAGTAGTTGCAGTTTTTCAACGGCTTTTTCTTTGGAGGTTTAATTATCAACAGAATCTGAGAAGGGCGCAAAACGCCCACCAGCAGCGAAAAATAATACTACTTTTTAAAAAAGAAAACACCTCATACGATGGATGCGATGGACAAAAATTAAAGGGCAATTAATTTTCAAATTTAAGGTCCTGAATTTGACCTGAAATTCTAACCAGTTAGTGTTTATATCAGGGATCGTAAATAACTGTTATATTTGTATTTTTGACTTAAAAAATCAAATAGTAAATGTTGTCTGATCTGCATAAAATTTATACTGGATACTCAGAGTAGCGAGTTCTACGCGGTGGTGGGGTTACTTTTAAATTGTAGACTTTTATTATAAAAGTCAAGTTTATTAGTTAAAATTAATTTAAATTTTTTAAATAAACAATAACAGTTATATTTAACTAAAAAAGTTTTAGGTCATTAAAAACACTTATTTTTGTTTTTTATTTTTGAAGTCTTCCAAAACTCTTATGGGAAGACTTTTATTTTTAAAATCAAAAATAACTGTTAAAAAGAC
Organism: Thereva unica; assembly: GCA_949987705.1. Classification (NCBI taxonomy): domain Eukaryota; kingdom Metazoa; phylum Arthropoda; class Insecta; order Diptera; family Therevidae; genus Thereva; species Thereva unica. The sequence goes on along the minus strand of OX465286.1, from coordinate 24,191,134 downwards.
TTTTATTTTTTTCTGTCTTGCATAAAAGTCTTTCTAAGATTTTTATTTTTCCAGTTTTTTCTATAAAAGTCTTTGAAGACTTTTATTTTTAAAATATAAAAATAAAAGTCTTTTGCTGAAAACAGATAGTCCATTGAAACCGTTAAGAAAATCGAACCCTAATGGTCTTTGGGGTCGCTGATCACGAAAATCGGGGTCCTGCGGTCCTAAAACATGGGCGTCACCCTTAAAAAGCCAAAAACACCCCTTTTTAGGGGGTTTTCACGATTATTTCGATAATAATGAAAACTAATGCAATGAAATACACTTTTTTTAATATTTATTTGCGAAGGTGGTTGATTTGTACTAAATCAACGCGAACTTTATGATAAGGGGTGATTCTAAAGGGTTGAAACCACCCCTAAATCGGCTACAAATAGAAACTAGTTGGGATGTGGGTTCGACCCTTTTGGTCCACACGATCAACTTCCCAGTATGATGGATGTTGAATATTATGATTGGATATTTTAATAATAAATGAACAATAGGCAATCCTTACTTCCTTACTAATATTATAAATGCGAAAGTAACTCTGTCTCTCTGTCTGTCTGTCTGTCTGTCTGTCTGTTACGCTTTCACGCCTAAACCGCTCGACCGATTTTGATGAAATTTGCAACAGACATAGTTTAGACCTTGGAGACGGACATAGGCTACTTTTTTTTGGAGAAAAAAGGGTTGAAAGGGGTGAAATGGGGTTCAATAAGTTGTAAGGGGATTTTTTTTCTTTACTTTTTTTCTATTGTATAAAAAGTAACTGACTGACAGACAACGCACAACCTAAACCGCTAGAGCTAAAGGGCTGAAATTTTGACAGTGCATCCCTAGCAATTTTTCGAAATTCATCCCCTAAGGGGTTGAATTGGGGTCATACCAAAACCGCTGGAGCTATAGGGCTGAAATTTTGACAGTGCATCCTTATAATGATGTGGACATCCACTAAAAAGCGATTTTTCGAAATTCATCCCCTAAAGGGGTGAAATGGGATTTTTCCAAACCGCTATAGCTATAGGGCTGAAATTTTGACAGTGCATCCCTTTAATGACGTGGACATCCACTAAGAAGCGATTTTTCGAAATTCATCCCCTAAGGGGGTGAAATGGGGTCAACCCAAAACCGCTGGAACTATAGGGCTGAATTTTTGACAGTGCATCCCTATAATGGCGTGGACATCCACTAAAAAGCGATTTTTCGAAATTCATCCCCTAAGGGGGTGAAATGGCGTCAACCCAAAACCGCTGGAGCTATAGGGCTGAAATTTTGACAGTGCTTCTCTATAATGACGTGTACATTCACTAAGAAGCGATTTTTCGAAATTTATCCCCTAACGGAGTGAAATGGGGTTACCAAACTACTGGAGCTATAGGGCTGAAATTTCGACAGTGCATCCCTATAATGACGTGGACATCTACTAAGAGGCGATTACTCGAAATTCATCCCCTAAGGGGGTGAAATGGGGTTAACCCAAACCTCTGAAGCTGAAGGGCTGAAATTTTGACAGTGCATCCCTATAATCACGTAGAAATGAATGACTCGAAATTCACTTTATTTAATATTCATTTGTGATTGCTTCATAATTTCTTGCACCCACGTAAATAGGCAAACAAACTTAACGAACGTTCGTCAAACCCTAAAATGTCACTTCTCTTGATGACATAAACATGCCAATCTCTGCTTCAAAACTTGCAGACTTGCAACTTACGCAGCAATTTGTTTACCATATTTATTAAAAAAATGCACTATAATAAACCCTTTTAGGGATAATAACAGCTGACTTTTTTGTTTGTTTTATTTTTTTTGTTTTGAAGGAAAACATTGCACATAATAAACAGTTTTTATTTAAATTCGTTGCAAGGCACGCGGGTTTTATGCTAGTATACAATATATGTATAATACCGAGAATTTGTCACAATTGTTTATCAATATTTTCGCTAAAATTTCAAACTAAATGTGCGCACTTACAAGATTAGGATGACGAAAATGTATATAAAATTGATGCATTAATGTTTTTCGGCACCTCAATGAAGTCGATATAGTTTTTAGTTTGCGTACAAAAATCACTTAAGTCATTTAAACCAAAAAACCGCTGGACCGAATATTATAAAAATCTTTTCAGATTAAATTGTCACTAATACGCTTCAAACGGCACCTCAAGTAGGTAAGTCAATATCTTTCGTGGTTCGGGCGATATCGTGCAGGTACTAAAATCACTTACGCCGCTTAAGGGGGGAACTACCTTTAGAGGCCGAAAAAAAGGCTTTTTTTGCAGTCGATTTGTAGATAAATGAAGACAGTTCTTTTCAAATCAATATAATATTTATTTAGAGTTATGTTTGAAGTAAAAAAAACTTTTTTACAAAAGTGAAAATTTAAATTTAGCAAGTTTTTCAAGGATCTTGTAAGTCATGTCGCCGCTGGCATCGTAAATTGTGTAAGTGATGCTGGCCGCAATTTTCATCTGAAATCAACAAACCAAACATTTTCTTACTCGGGAGGGTTTTTTATAGTCGATGAACTAAAATGTTTGCGAAATTCGAAAATTAACCCTTTAAAACAGGGTCCGAAAAAAAAATTAGGATTTTCACAAAAAATTTCGTTGTATTTGCAGTCAAAAAGGGTCTAAAAATGTTTTGTTTTTGAAATCTTTAGTTCATATAGAACAATTTTTTATGCTCTTTAAAATGAATGCTGGATGATGAAAATCCGTTCACTAGTTTTTTTATTATCACTTACACAATTTTGAAAAACATGGTTTCGAGAAAAAGCCGTTTAAAGTTTGCGGTCAAGAAAAAAAGTACTTAATGAAAGGGGAAGTTCAATCAGCTCCACCAGGTTCATAGAGTCTTCATTCTTCTCCGTATAACGATTACCGTGAAACTTTCGTTTTCGCGATACCGAACTACGCTTTGAACAACCGCTTTTACTCTTGGGATACATCTTATCGCTCCAAAAATCGAGGAAATACTGAAAATGACTCGCGGCGTTGACGCTCGGCGCCAGTCACTTCCGGGAGGCATATCTTCCAGAATTTCGAGAATCAGCTTTAGAAACTTTGACACGATATTCTAAGACAATATATCTATCGATTAAAACTATAAAAAAAATCGATTTTTTAAGCGTCTAAAGGTAGTTCCCCCCTTAAACAAAAAAACGGCTCGACCGAATTTTATGAAAATCTTTTCAGATCATATTTTGGTTAATACTCTTTGAACGGCACGTCAACTAAGTCGATATCTTTTAGAGTTCGCGCGATATCGTGCAGGTACAAAAATCACTTAAGTCATTTAAACCAAAAAACCGCTGGACCGAATATTATAAAAATCTTTTCAGATTATATTGTCGCTAATACGCTTCGAACGGCACCTCAAGTAAGTCAATATCTTTCATGGTTCGGCGATATCGTGCAGGTACAAAAATCACTTACGTCGCTTAAACAAAAAAACGGCTGGACCGAATTTCATGAAAATCTTTTCAGATCATATTTCGGTTAATACGCTTCGAACGACACCTCAACGAAGTCGATATCAGTTTTGGTTCGCGCGATATTGTGCAGGAAAAAATGACCACATCCGTACGCACACACACACATACTTCCTCCCAATTTTTTGCTTAAAATGCTCCTGGGACCTTGAAAGATGAAAATACGTTGAAATTTTCGATTTCGATTTTCGGACCGATTACAATAACTTCCTATGCTGGGAAGTTAACAATTGTGATATTGTGCTTAAAGCCTAGCACGTTGATCGGGCTATAGAAATTCTAACAAAAACTATGTAAAAAATGATTTATTAGGTGGATAAATTGGTGTGGTTGATTTTTTTTTTTGGAATTTTTTTGGCTCCCTGTTTAATTTCTACTTAAATTTTATTGTGTTTTTTTTATTATACATCTCGTCTACTGGAACTAGTGTTGTGCTTGCTCGGTCATTGAAAGGAGCGTTCTGAACTAGTACAATTGTTCACATGTACTAGTTCGGTCTTATAGTACTGTTAGTACAGTAGTACATAATCCATATTTTCATGTCAACTTTTTTTATAGTTGCGTCATTTCCATCATTCCTTCATAAGTCTGTCTGTTCTTTCAAATAAATTGGATTCTTGCTCCTTGAGTCGGTTATTACGATAACAATACCGGTACTTTACAACCAGTTTATAGAATCCCTTTACAGTGTAACTGAAATTACTATTTCCGAGTGGGAATAGATCGGATTGTTTCAAATACTTTTTTAAAAATCACACATAATCAGGGAATTGCATTACAAACCATCAACCATGGTTAAATCAAAAAAATATTTGACATTAATTTATGATCATTAAAAAGAATAATTAAATGAAATAAATACTCAGCCTTATTGTGGTTGTCACTGTCAGTGAGAAATGGCGAAGTGAGAAAAAAAATGCTATTGTGGTGCCTTAAAAAAAGTGACATTTGTCTATTTCAGTGAGGTAAGGCGAATTGCGGTTGTCACTGATATAGAGGAACGGCGAATTCAGTGACAATCGTTCTCACTTGACATTTGTCAGTGAGATTTCTCACTTGATGTTTGTTATAAATGATGGATGCGGGAAAAAGGTAAGTGAAACATTTTCAAGTTTTGCAAATATTTTAAATTAAAAGTGTTATATTAATGTTATTAGTGTAAAAATAACGACAAGGTGAGGTGACAACCGCAATAAGGCTGATTGTGAAACTTCGAAATGGCTATTTATTAAGATAAACACTTGTTAAATTAAAACTAATAAATTTTTCAATAGTTCAATATACATATATGTATGTACATATCTATTACCTAGATATCTTACCTAGATATCTTACATTTTTACAAGTTACTATGCAGAAAGAGTAACTGTTCAACTTTAGTAGGTTTTAAAAGCGTTCTTCTTTGATTAAGAATTTGTCCTGCGTTTGAAAATATGCTTTCACATGAAACGGAGGTAGCCTGTATGCACAATCTTTTTAACATATATTCATAAATGTGTGGATAAATATTTCTCCTGCTTGCCCACCATTGGAGTGGATCATCTTTCCTGTTAATACGTTCTTCGGCCATATACCTTTCAAATTCACGAATTGCAGGAGCAACAGGGGTTTCATGGCTAGTAATAGACGACATTTCTTTATCGAAATCATCCCATATGCTTTCTTTCTGGGTTTCTGATGTTACATCGTCTACAGCCACATTAGCCAAGCTAGCAGGTCTTCCCGATGCAATCGTAACTTCGTTCAGTAGTTTGACTTGACTTATCTGGTATTTCAAGCCCTCGCTGGCTGCACTAAAAGATTCTTTTGTTCAAAAGCCTTTACTTTTAAATCGGGGGTCTAAGATTGTACTTTCTGAATACAATGGATTTTTTTCTAAATCACTAAACCTCAACTGAATTTGGTTATTTAATGTTTTAATTAAATCCGAATTTTCTTTATGCTCGCAACCTGTTAATGGACATCTTGATAGGTGTTTTAATATTAATTGCACAAAAATCAAAACTTTTGATAAAGTTACATAGTTTTCTGCACTTAACTCATTAGTTATTTCATAGAAAGGGTGTAGTATACGAATAACCTTTTCAATTATTTCCCACTCACGAGGTTGCAGCGATAGGTCACTTCTTAAAAGAGCTAAAGTGCTAATGATGGCATCTTTAACCTTTACTATTCTGTCCAGCATGTCGTAGCACGAATTCCAACGTGTTGGACATTCCTGCTTTAATTTTAGCTGTGGCAAACCCATTTGTTTTTGTATATCTTTAAGTTTTGTTAAACCGACAGTGCTTTTTTTTAAATATTCCACAATCGCTTTTATTTTCGAAAGAATTGGTTCAATATCAGCTATTGCTTGTTGGACCACCAAATTCAAAGAATGTGCAAAACAACTTATGGACTCCCACTTACCCATTCTAACAGCTGCTAATATATTTGCAGCATTATCGCTGACAATACATGTGATTTTATCACTTATTTTCCAGTCGTGCATTATTTTTCTCAAGAAAGTCATTAAATTGGTGCTGGTATGACGTTCATTGTATTGTATGCATCCAAGCAATACAGAAGACAGTGTAGTTTTCGTGTTAATAAAATGTGCCGTAATAGCTATGTAGCTCTGATTAGTAATGGATTCCATCCATCTATTCCTAAACACACAGCATGCGCTTCCATTAATTTTTGTTGAATACCGTCGAAAACTTCAGAATATGTTTTAGGCAATAAAGTATTTGACAAAGTTTTCCTTGTAGTAAGTTGGTAGCCTGGGCAATGTGAAACCATTTCGATAAGTTTTTTAAAGTCGGGTTATTCTACTATGCGCAGTGCATGGTGACCTTTAGCTATCATCGTAACTACTTGTCTATCTATCAGCTCAACTTTGCGTGCAGAAGGCGGCTTACGAATATAACTAGTAATCGGTAGGGTACCGTGATGGAGACTTGTTGTAGTTGCTGCTCGAACAAAATTGGAATAAAGTGCAGAACTCGTAGATGGTAACATAGATTCACTGGTTGATTCAGTTTGACTACTGTCTTGTACACTTGGCAATAATTCTTGGATACCCGATACAGATTGCCTTTGAACGCACAATGATATTGTTGAGGCCGATTCCTTAATTATATTTAAAAAATGTTCGGTTCGAATTAAAAAACACGTCGTATCGAGGTAACTCACAAATTCAGAATAATATTTTATTTTAAACAAAATAACAAAACATTTTCATAGGCATGCTTTGATTTTAAAAAGTTACGATGCTAAAATACATCAACAAGTGGAAAATAACAAAATGCTAACTAGATTTGATTTTTCTAAATTATCAATCTGCAACATGCCGGCCGCCTTGGACCCTCGGTCCAACATCGTCCGGATAGTCTTGGCAAGTCGCTCCTCCATCGAGGGGCAGCGGGCATATTTTAGAGATAGCTCGTCTGAACTCTCCGTTTGCTGTCTTCACTTGCACAACTCGGATGAGGCCATCTTGATCTGGAAAGACAGCAGCAACTCTACCTAGAATCCACTTCTGAGGCGGCAAATTCTCTTCTTTAAGTAGAACGAGTGTTCCGATTTCAACGTTGTGCTTTCGTTTATTCCATTTGATCCTCTCCTGAAGGCTGGACAAATATTCTTGCGACCACCTGCGCCATAAGTGCTGTGCTAGCTGTTGAACGTGTTGCCACCGAGAGAGGCGATTGCATTTCAAATGTGACAGATTTGGATCCACCAATGATGTCAATGGAGCACCTATTAAAAAATGCCCGGGAGTCAATGCGGAGTAATCCGAAGGATCACTTGACAACGATGAAATCGGCCTCGAATTAAGGCAAGCTTCTGTCTGCGCTAATAGAACACGCAATTCAGCCATGGTTAATGTGCTAGCCCCAATGACTCGTTTGAGGTGACCCTTCGCCGATTTCACGGCAGCTTCCCAAATGCCACCATGATGAGGGGATCTGGCTGGAATGAAGTGAAACTGTATTTCTTCTGATGAGCAATATCTCTGTACTTGGTTAAGGTGTTTCTCTGATTTTAAAAGTCGGTAAAATTCAGAAAGTTGATTTCTGGCCCCTATAAAGTTGGTGGCATTATCACAGAATAGATGCGCTGGATGTCCTCTCCTGGCGACGAAGCATCGAAGGGCTGCTAGAAAGCTTTCTGTGGATAAGTCCTCCACTAATTCCATATGAACAGCTTTTGTACTAAAACACACGAATATTGCGACGTATGTTTTTATAGGGGCTTTTCCTCTTAACTTCAAGGTAACGAACATGGGTCCACAAAAGTCGACGCCTACATTTAAAAAAGCACGAGCGGGTTGAACGCGAAGCTTCGGTAGATCTCCCATTAGCTGTTCCATAGTAATTGGTTTGATGCGGAAACAGGCGATGCAGTGGCGTACCGTGCGCTTGCAGAGATTTCGGCCTCAGATGATCCAAAACCGTTGTCTGAGTTGATTCAGGAGAGCTTGGGGTCCTAGATGCAGGTTTTTGATGTGTTCGTACCGAACTAGCAGTGTAGCGAGATGATGTTTACCCAAGATGACCATCGGGAATCTTTGATCGAAATCTATGTGTTCTGCATTTCTCAGGCGTCCACCAACACGGATGATTCCGTCGGTATCCAAGAAGGGTTTGAGGCTTCGAAGTTTGCTATGTCGCATGTCAACCTGTTTGGACTCTTGGAGAAGTTTTAAGTCTTCCTGAAACATTTCCTGCTGAGCGAGATACACAAGTCTTTTTGTTGCCTTGGAGAATTCTGTTGCATCAATATCGTCGGTGCGTCGCTTCGATGCTGGGCATCTAAGATTATTAAAATATCTGAGCCAAATGGCTAAACATCTGACAAGTTTCTTGAAGTCCGAGAATTGCTCGATAAATGACACCTTTAGTAACGCCACAGTGACGTTAGATACTTCGACTCTGCGTAAATCTGGGATTTCACTTTCATTTAAAGGTCGAGGCTGTTCCGGCCATGTCAGCTCATCATTGTTTAAGAATTTTGGACCATTCCACCATAATTCACATGATTTCAGCTGCTCTGGAAATAATCCTCGGGACACTACATCAGCAGGGTTGCTACTAGATGGAACATGATGCCAATCTGCACTTGCTGTTAATTCCTGAATTTGCGCTATACGATTGGCGACGAATGTTACGAATCTTGTGGAAGTGGATTTGATGCGATACAGCGTAATTTCAGAATCCGTCCATAGAAAAATCCGATTAAATTTTATGTTGATGGAGGAAGTAATCTTTTGAACAAGTTGAGCTAAAAGAAGTGCAGCGCATAGCTCCAGCCTGGGGATGGTAGCCTTCTTTAACCTGTTAACTGGGTATGACGAAATATTTCGTCATACATAAAAGCCTACTGCAATGGGCATGACGAAATTTTTCGTCATGGAAATTAATCGTAATATATTGAACGCATTACGTTCTACGTTAATATTATAATTTGTTCTATTAATTCATTGTTCTATTAATTCATTACGTTCTACGTTAATTATTATAATTTGTTCTATTAATTCATTGTACATTGAATACATTTGAATTATATTTTAAATATAAAATATTTTATCAAAATAAATAATCAAATGTAGGGATTTAGTTCTACCATAATTCCTTATGTACTAACTTGGGATGGTGTCGTGTCAATAAAATAAATAAAATAAATAAAAACCATAAGTTAAAAACGATATTCTTTTATTATTTGAGGTGTGATATTACTTATCGCTGCGAACAAAAAGTCCCCATTCTGAAACAAGTTGAGCAATAGCTAATTCCCCGGTTAACAGGTTAAGGGAGAAATTCGTGACTTTGCACACAAAAGCCTTGTGTGGATTTTGTCTAAGTTATCCGTGGTCCGAATGTACACACAGCATCCATAGCCTTTCTCAGACGCATCTCCGAACCCATGTAACTGAATTTCCTTTACTTCCTTTTCAGTCACTGGAAGAACACATCGAGTTATCTCTAGGTCTGACAATAGTGGCAATTGTTGGCAGAATTCGTTCCAATCTTGAAGCATAGCCGGAGGTACCAAGTCGTCCCAATTCATCTCCTGTTGTGACCATAACTTTTGCATGAACGTTTTTGCAGTTAATATTACTGGATCGCAGAGGCCGATGGGGTCGTAAAGCGAGGATATCGTTGAGAGAATAGATCGTTTTGTTGACACGTTGTGAAACTTGATGCTTTCTATGTTAAAGGGGATGATGATGTCTTCATGAGGTTTCCATCTGACTCCGAGTGTTGTAACTTGATCTAGTTTTTCGACTTTGTCGTCTTCAATGTCGGAGATTATGTCCGGATGGTTAGACGCCCATTTCCGAAGTTCAAAGCAACCTCTTGATACTAAGCTTGAAGATGAGGAGCCCGACAGTAAGTCGTCGACATAAAAATCGGAGATTACCTTTGTAGAGGCTTCGGCGTAATCATGTGCTTCGTCTAGTGCAACCTGCTTCAAAGTGCGGATTGCTAAAAAGGCAGCGCTTGCGGTTCCGTAGGTTACAGTAGCCAATTCATAAGTTTCAATTGGTTCTGACTCCTTAAATCTCCACAATATTCTTTGGGGACGTCTTTCATTTTCCTGAACTTGTACCTGTCGGTACATTTTCGTGATATCTGCTGAAAATGCATGTAAGTTCATTCGGAAATTTAATAGTATGCTAAATAGGTCTCTCTGTATTGTAGGCCCAACTTTAAGAGCATCGTTAAGTGAGATCCCACTAGTGGATTTCGTAGATGCGTTGAACACAACACGAAGCTTTGTGGTAGTTGATGATGGCTTTTCTACGCCACTATGGGGCATATAGTAACAACGTATATTCGTATTACCATATTCATTTTCGTCCGGTACTTTCTTCATATGGCCAAGGTCTATGTATTCTCTCATGAACTCATTATACAGACTTTTGAGTTTGTGATTTCCCGCAAGAGTTCTTTCAAGATAGTTGAAGCGTTTCAATGCGATGTGTTTTGTGCTACCGAGTTGACAGACATTAGCTCGAGTAGGTAGCCCAACTGTATACCGACCGTTAGCATCACGAGACACGGTTTCTTTAAAATGTTCCTCACACTGTCGTTCTTCTAATGTTAACTTGAAAGACTCTTCCACCGATTCCAACTCCCAGAATCTCTTAACTTGTGCGCTTAGATCCTCTATGGAACAAACGAATGAGTTCACAATGGGTGGAACATGAATGTTGTTAGATACCTTGCCGGAGATTACATATCCGAAAGCACTATCTTGAAGCGGAGGCAAATGCTTAATAATGATTTTATCACTGTACATGATTTCACCATACAATTCAGCGCCGATTAAAATATCTATGTCATCAGGATTGAAGAAGAATGGATCTGCCAATTTCATTTGTACGTCCTTTGGGATATTTATATATTTCATATTTATTTTGTATGAAGGCAGTTTGTTCGTTATTTTTGGGATTATTAGGCAACAGATGTCTGCTTCGAGATTTGATGTTCGAGATTTGATGTGAATGTTCACTTTGTGTTGAACATAATTTATTTTGTTACCAACACCACATATAGGAATACCTGCATGCTTTCTTGATAAACGCAGTCTTTGTGCGAAGAATTTGTCGAATAAATGATTCCGAATCTTCTCTAATAGAGCTGATATGTGCTGACAATTGCGGCGGCTGCGATGAGTCCCAGTTTTTATTTTCCTGAGTTGGTGGTGCGACTCGAGCTGCAATTGAATCTTGCTGTGTAGAAAAATGGAGCATTGTGTGATGTTTACGACGGCAAATACGGCAAGATCCGTATTGGCACATATTTGAACCATGATTCGGATTCAAGCAATTCATGCATAGATTCATTTTCCTTACCAAAGCGCGTCTTTCGTCAATGGACATAGCAGAGAATTTGGAGCATTTAAAAATTGAATGGTCTTGCTTACAAACATTACACATGGCTGATGTTGACACTAATATGTTTTGAGATTTTATAGGAACTGTTTTTTGGAAGCGATATGGTTTTTGAGATTGTCCGACTGACACTGATTCCAGAATTTGAACACGATGCGAGAGAATGTTCATGAAGTCCTGAACTGATTGAATTTTGTCAAGCGGTGCTGCTTTCTCGATTTCGTTCCTCGACATAATGTCTAGCTTACGAGAGAGATGACATGTTAGGAAAAGATCCCACTCATGGGTCTGTTGCTTGAGAGCTGTAAGAGCCCGATAAGTTTTCCAAAATTCATCTATGAATTTTTGAAGAGAACACGCTGAATTTTCTTTGGTTAGTTCGAGATCTAAGATTCTCTTCATATGTTGTTTCATTAATCTAAAGTTGTTGTCGTACTTATCAAGCAGAATTTTCCAAGCTGTGCTATAATTTTCTGATACTACTGGAAGCGATGAGATATAGGGATGCGCCTTTCCGCCACTTGTACAGCTAAGGAGGTAATGGAATTTTGTAGACTCTGTTAGCGCTGTGTTGGTATGCACAAGATCTGAAAATAGATTTCGAAAACTTATCCAATTTTCATATTCGCCGTTGAATGATGGTAGCTTGATCTCTGGCAGTTTTACACCCACGAGTTGTGCTGATTTCTGGTCTGCACTAGTGTTGTTGCTATTTGGTGGTAGTGCACCTTTGACATCTTGGTCTTTAGCCTTTAGTCTAAGGCTTTCCAGCTCGATGATGCATGACTCCAAATCACCATAGTCATCTTCGAATGAGTTTCGTGTTTCAGGCGAGGAATGTTCAGGATCGAGCCCTTCTATTTCAGTTTGAATATTGTCAAACTTATTGTAAATAGTAGGCAGCCTGTTGTGAATTGAATCAAATTCATATATATGCTATAGAAAGGCCACTTAGGTCGAGAAACCTCCTATATGCCCCTTCTCACAGAACCAATTATGGCTCAAATTAAGTTATTACTAAAGGCATTCATAAATTCAATTTTTTTAACGACTTCGTTGATTTCACCCTGGATCGAACGATCTATAAAAATGTAATTTTAGGTTTAGAGAATCATGTTGAAATGAATTTTTCATAAAATTATGTCAACTTTATTTTAATTTAAATAAGTTTTTGGAATTTGTAAGTTTTCTAGTCTGTAAGATTGTAAGATGTAATCAGTAGACTAAATAAATAAATAAAATAAAATAAAATAAATTCACTATCAGTAATGGTATCGCCTTTCTCAACAATTTTATTTTTAAAATATGTGATACGTCCCTTGAAGCTATTGCGTTGATTCTTCAAATGTTTTATTTGAGCTGCAATATTAGTTTCTGTGCTCATCTTGGTTTCTGCGTAATGAAATTGAAATATACGATTTACGATATACGAAAATACGATTTGATTCTCGCGTGAGTTTTGTGCCTCGTCGAGATAAGACACACAAGTTTACCGAAATTTATGCGGAACCGTGTTGCTAAATACAACTAAAGAAGTTAATTCGAGTGCGTTAATTATCGCGACTAAGCCTGATGTCTGAAATATATCGAGGCGGTATGATCCGGCTCGAAGGACCATAAAATGTTGAGGCCGATTCCTTAATTATATTTAAAAAATGTTCGGTTCGAATTAAAAAACACGTCGTATCGAGGTAACTCACAAATTCGGAATAATATTTTATTTTAAACAAAATAACAAAACATTTTCATAGGCATGCTTTGATTTTAAAAAGATACGATGCTAAAATACATCAACAAGTGGAAAATAACAAAATGCTAACTAGATTTGATTTTTCTAAATTATCAATCTGCAACAGATTTTGTAGGATGTTTATTTTTCATGTGACGATTTAAATTACCTAACGAACCACTTTTTGTACTAAGATATAAAGAGCAGTATTTACATTTTGCGCGACATTTTTCGGGATCTTCCGTGAAATGAAACCATATATGTATTACTTTTCTTTACTCTATTTGGCGCCATTGTAAAAAGCAACCCAGTACTGTTCAAAGAAAGATACAAAAAAATCAACACCACACCAACACACAAAAAGTCTATGTTTTTAGGAAATATAATTCTAAACACGATTTTTTCTGTATATATCTAAAAATGTTTAATGTCATAAAAGTGATCAAAATTCAAAAGCACGCAGCTGGGGAAATTAAAGCTGCACACAAATAAAAATTGCGCACATGTTGATAAGAAATGCGCTTATGTGTTTTCAAATTTCCCCTTCGAAATTTGTTGCGACTAGGCTAAGGGACGGGAACGGCATGCGGGGATTCTACTGCGCATGGAAAACGCGGCATCAACTCTTTTGGCGCGACCTCTACATATATATTTACATATCGAAAAGAGCCAAAAAAAGGCCTTCGCAATAATAAAAATCCCTGCTCAGTCTCTTCTAGTTCGTTCGGTTCGGTCTTGTAAACCAGTGAACTAACTCAGCGAAGACCGATTTGTTCAGGGAATAGTTATTTCCACACAGTGCTAGAAATGAACTCTTAAGGGGACCCGGTAGTCTAGAATTTTCAAAAAAAAACGTTTTTTTTTTAACTATTTGAAAGTATAGACTTTGGAAAATATGCTGTAAAATGGTGCTGGCATCGCAAATTAATAGTGAGTACATGTTTATGTCAAATTTTTTCGAAAAAATCCTTGCGTAAAACTTCAACCTCATTTATCTCAAAACTACTTTTTTCCGCACTGCGTAAGGCAAAAAGAAAAAAACTGTCCATCCGATTGGGCTAAATTTTGAATATGTTGTTCAGTATGCCAGTGGCTATCGTCGGAACCAAAAAAAATTTTTATGTTAATAACTTTTTTTGTTTTTGTTAAAAAAGTCTTGTAAAAAAGTCGTATTTTGTGTACCCAAAATTCAAAAGTGCACCATTTCGTCAAAAAAAATTTTTTTTTAATTATTTTGGTTCCGACGATAGCGACACTCATACAGATTAATAATCTATTTTTGTTTTTTTTTTCGTATGTCTGACAGAGCTTAAATCATCAACGCCAGCCAAGTCGATTTTTTTGAGGGTGTCATTTTCAGATGCATTTTTTTTATAAAAAACCAATTTTTTTTTTTAATAAGATTTTTTTTGTATAAATATTGAGTAGTTTATTAAGTGTACATAGTTCAATTATCGTTTTTTTTATTGATTTTACCTTAAAAAAAATCCTGAAAATGCCTCAAATTTACGCGCGCTAGACCACCGGGTCCCCTTAATAGTACGTAGTATATGTACTACTCAAGAATCAACTCGGTCTCGGTCTTTTACTAGTTCGCAACACCGAACAAACCGAACCAGGGACTGAGCTGAGGGATTTTTTTTATGAAGGAATTACGCAATAGTTTTTGCCTGCCCATGCAACCTGAAGGGTGGTTTTTACGGCCTGGCTCGCGCCGCCTTTTTTATTATTATTACGACTTTTTCGTTTTTTTTATATTAAGTTTTAGGGTCTATAGTTGCTTTGCTGATAGGGCGATAATGAAATTTTTAAATGGGAAAATTCTTGTGAACTAAGTGAACTAAGACCGATTTGTTCGGGGAATAGTTCGTTCTAGTACAATGCTGGGAACTAATTCTTTTTAGTACGTAGTACATGTACTACACAAGACTAACTGGAACGCTATTCAGTACCATTTTAGCTATTATGTACTTGGACCCGTACTCCAAGAAATTCCTCATCATATTTTTACGATAAGCACGCGATAAGTCTTCAAAATTGAACGATTGTTTTTAATATAAAGCGTTACAATTCAATGTGTTTTTTCGATATACATAATAGCTAAAATGGTACTGAATAGCGTACCAGTAGACGAGATGTACAGGGTGAGAGAAAAGTCCGGCACCGGTTCGATATTTCCTAAACGGTAGGTTTTCGTGAAAAAAGTTTGAAGCAAAAGTTGCTCAGCTTGGAGGGTAGATTCGTTTGAACACAAAACTCACCCCCACCCACTCACCCCCTCGCAGGGGGTGGGGGTAACTCCAAATTTTTAAATAGCAACCCCCATTTTTTTTCACGGATTATGATTCTCCGAAGAAAAATATGAAACTTTTGCCTTAAAATTTTTTTAATCCGAAGCTTCCCTGCACCCCCAAAACGAATTTTTGAGGGTGGGGAATAGTCCGGCACCGGTTCGATATTTCCTGAACGGTAGGTTTTCGTAAAAAAAGTTTGTAGCAAAAGTTGCTCAGCTTGGAGGGTAGATTCGTTTGAACACAAAACTCACCCCCACCAACTCACCCCCTCGCAGGGGGTGGGGGTAACTGTAAATTTTTAAATAGCAACCCCCATTTTTTTTCACGGATTATGATTCTCCGAAGAAAAATATGAAACTTTCGCCTTAACATTTTTTTTATCCGAAGCTTCCCTGCACCCCCAAAATGAATTTTTGGGGATGGGGAATAGTCCGGCACCGTTTCCATATTTCCTGAACGGTAGGTTTTCGTGAAAAAAGTTTGTAGCAAAGGTTGCTCACCTTGGAGGGTAGAATTGTTTGAACACAAAACTCACCCCCACCCACTCACCCCCTCGCAGGGGGTGGGGGTAACTCTAAATTTTTAAATAGCAACCCCCATTTTTTTTCACGGATTATGATTCTCCGAAGAAAAATATGAAACTTTCGCTTTAACATTTTTTTTATCCGAAGCTTCCCTGCACCCCCAAAATGAATTTTTGGGGATGGGGAATAGTCCGGCACCGTTTCCATATTTTCTGAACGGTAGGTTTTCGTGAAAAAAGTTTGTAGCAAAGGTTGCTCACCTTGGAGGGTAGAATTGTTTGATCACAAAACTCAGCCCCACCCACTCACCCCCTCGCAGGGGGTGGGGGTAACTCTAAAATTCTAAATAGCAACCCCCATTTTTTTTCACGGATTATGATTCTCCGAAAAAAAATATGAGACTTTCGTCTAAAAATTTTTTTATCCGAAGCTTCCCTGCATTCCCGAATGAATACTGTCGACGTATTGACGTGTGGTTACTGACAAGTAGACGATCAGACATCACCTCCTGGATTAGCGTTATCCGATGTGTACCACGTGGAGGTTCCAGGTCGGATTTCACACATCATTTTGGCCCTGAAAAGGGCCGTTTATTAAAGTGGAAGCGTTGAAGGACCCCGAGGTTCGTCGCTCCCTCAGTATTTAATGACTCCAAACCTTCGACGCACTCTCACTTATGTAAGCAGGTGCTCAAACTGTTGACCTTCCACTGCTTGGCAATGAGCCAGCCGTTGGTAGAAATTGTTTGTAACGTGTGCTAGCATTTCCGCCGTTATGGAATTTGAGACCACCAGAATCCTGTTTTTCAAATCATGAATGTCTGCAGGCTTACTTTCGTAGACGCGATTTTTCAAGAAACCCCAATAAAAGAAATCGAGGGGTGTCAGGTCCGGCGATCGTGGCGGCCATTCGATCGCTCCTCTCCGACCAATCCATCTTCCGGGAAATGTCTCATGCAGATACGCACGTACTTGCAGTCCGAAATGTCCTGGTGCCCCGTCTTGTTGGAACTGAACTAGCTCAAATTGATCTCCAACGATATTTCGGATTGCAGGTACAATTTCTTCTTGGAGCATTCTCATATATCGCGTAGCTGTGAGATTCTCTTCAAAGAAGAATGGTCCCACAATCTGATTTGCAACAATACCAGCCCAAACGTTAACTTTTTGCTGGTATTGTGTGTGAGAATCTCTCATCCAGTGTGGATTTATACTAGACCAGTACCTGCTGTTGTGTCGATTCATATTTCCATTTAGCTCAAATTTTGCCTCATCCGAAAAACAGGTCCAGAAAAATGTCATTGGATTCTGATCATATCGATCCATCATGACATCGCAAAACTCGACTCTCAGATCGAAATCGTTGTCCGCCAACTCTTGTACCAAGCAAATTTTGTATGGATGATACTTGTTAGTTTTTAAAATTTTTCGCACGGACCAATCGCTAATTCCCATTGCCTGACCTACTTTCCGTGTCGACTTATGACAATCTTCGGTGAAGTTGAGGAGAACATTCAGTGATGTTTCAGGATTTGTAGCTGTTCTCGGACGTCCGAGTCTCGGCCTGTCTGTGACAGAACCTGTTTATTGAATGCAAAAAAGCAGCATTTACCTAACAAATCAGCAAAACCATTTAAAGGACTTACCTGTTTCTACGAACCGATCAACTGTTCGCTTGACGGTAGATTTGTTTATCGGGATGGCACGTTCTGGATGTGTTTCATTAAATAGGTTTGCAGTCTCCTGATTAGAGCGTTTTCGATTTCCGTAGCCCCGCATAATCAAAATTTCAATCCTCTCTCGTTCAGTGAGAGGCATGGTTATAATAAAATAAACTTAGATTACAAGTACAATTCTAGAAGAAAACGTAGGTGTGATATCCCAATGGAAATGAAACCAGATATTTCAGGCCGGTATTCAAAGTTTGAAAAAGATTTTTCCAATTTAAAGGCATCAACTATTGATCTGAAATTGCACTCTTGCCTTCTGATCTTTTACAAATGTTTATTGAAAAGTATCCACGAGAATTCGTTCTTGTTAGGTTCTTGTTTTTTTGTTACATTCTTAACCGAGACGATATGTTCTCAGAAAGAGACAGTATTGAAATTTTGATTAAGCGGAGTTACACTGATAGACCCTGTTGTTCTGAGAAATCGTTCTTGTCTTGAAAAATCCATTCTACGAAAGTAAGCCTGCTGACATTCATGATTTGAAAAACAGGATACTGGAGGTCTCAATTTTCATAACGGCTATTTAAAATTTTAGAGTTACCCCCACCCCCCGCGAGGGGGTGAGTGGGTGGGGGTGAGTTTTGTGTTCAAACGATTCTACCCTCCAACCTGAGCACCTTTTGCTACAAACTTTTTTCACGAAAACCTACTGTTCAGAAAATATCGAAACGGTGCCGGACTATTCCCCATCCCCAA
The DNA here is from genome assembly GCA_949987705.1 of Thereva unica. NCBI lineage: Eukaryota > Metazoa > Arthropoda > Insecta > Diptera > Therevidae > Thereva > Thereva unica. The sequence continues at coordinate 24,172,764 of OX465286.1, read as the reverse complement.
AAATTCATTTTGGGGGTGCAGGGAAGCTTCGGATAAAAAAAATGTTAAGGCGAAAGTTTCATATTTTTCTTCGGAGAATCATAATCCGTGAAAAAAAATGGGGGTTGCTATTTAAAAATTTAGAGTTACCCCCACCCCCTGCGAGGGGGTGAGTGGGTGGGGGTGAGTTTTGTGTTCAAACAATTCTACCCTCCAAGGTGAGCAACCTTTGCTACAAACTTTTTTCACGAAAACCTACCGTTCAGAAAATATGGAAACGGTGCCGGACTATTCCCCATCCCCAAAAATTCATTTTGGGGGTGCAGGGAAGCTTCGGATAAAAAAAATGTTAAGGCGAAAGTTTCATATTTTTCTTCGGAGAATCATAATCCGTGAAAAAAAATGGGGGTTGCTATTTAAAAATTTAGAGTTACCCCCACCCCCTGCGAGGGGGTGAGTGGGTGGGGGTGAGTTTTGTGTTCAAACAATTCTACCCTCCAAGGTGAGCAACCTTTGCTACAAACTTTTTTCACGAAAACCTACCGTTCAGAAAATATCGAAACGGTGCCGGACTATTCCCCATCCCCAAAAATTCATTTTGGGGGTGCAGGGAAGCTTCGGATAAAAAAAAATGTTAAAGCGAAAGTTTCATATTTTTCTTCGGAGAATCATAATCCGTGAAAAAAAATGGGGGTTGCTATTTAAAAATTTAGAGTTACCCCCACCCCCTGCGAGGGGGTGAGTGGGTGGGGGTGAGTTTTGTGTTCAAACAATTCTACCCTCCAAGGTGAGCAACCTTTGCTACAAACTTTTTTCACGAAAACCTACCGTTCAGAAAATATCGAAACGGTGCCGGACTATTCCCCATCCCCAAAAATTCATTTTGGGGGTGCAGGGAAGCTTCGGATAAAAAAAATGTTAAAGCGAAAGTTTCATATTTTTCTTCGGAGAATCATAATCCGTGAAAAAAAATGGGGGTTGCTATTTAAAAATTTAGAGTTACCCCCACCCCCTGCGAGGGGGTGAGTGGGTGGGGGTGAGTTTTGTATTCAAACGAATCTACCCTCCAAGCTGAGCAACTTTTGCTACAAACTTTTTTCACGAAAACCTACCGTTTAGGAAATATCGAACCGGTGCCGGACTTTTCTCTCACCCTGTATAATAAAAAACCACAATAAAATTTAAGTAGAAATTAAACAGGGATCCAAAAAATTCAAAAATATAAAATCAGCCGCACCAATTTATCCACCTAATAAATCATTTTTTACATAGTTTTAGTTAGAATTTCTATAGCCTGATCAACGTGCTAGGCTTTAAGCACAATATCACAATTGTTTTTATAGTGTAATTTTCGAACTACGATAGCTATTTTACAAGGATCGTAAATAACTGTTATATTTGTATTTTTGACTTAAAAAATCAAATAGTAAATGTCTGATCTGCATAAAATTTATACTGGATACTCAGAATAGCGAGTTCTACGCGGTGGTGGGGTTACTTTTCCATTGTAGATTTTTATTATAAAAGTCAAGTTTAATAGTTAAAATTAATTTTAATTTTTTAAATAAAAAATAACAGTTATATTTAACTAAAAAAGTTTTAGGTCATTAAAAACACTTATTTTTGTTTTTTATTTGAAAAGTCTTTCAAAACTGTTATGAGATGACTTTTATTTTTAAAATCAAAAATAACTGTTAAAAAAGACTTTTATTTTTTTCTGTCTTGCATAAAAGTCTTTTCAAGATTTTTATTTTTCCAGTTTTTCTATAAAAGTCTTTGAAGACTTTTATTTTTAAAATATAAAATAAAAGTCTTTTGCTGAAAACAGGTAAATAGTCCATTCAAAACGTTAAGAAAATCGAACCCTAAAGGTCTTTGGGGTCGCTTGGCACGTTATTTACCATTATGTTGGATTGAATTTCAATACAATCGGAGCACAATTGCCAAAACTAGTCCGCCATTTTGAATTTTAAAATTTTGACCACAAATCCGACATTTGGAACCCCTAAAACCCCCCATACTGAATTTCAGTACAATCGGAACACATTTGCCAAAACTCGTCCGCCATTTTGAATTTTAAAATTTTGACCACAAATTCGTCATTTGGAACCCTTCAAACCCCCCGATACTGAATTTCAGTACAATCAGAACACATTTCCCAAAATGACAACAAATTCGTTATTGGGAGCCCTTAAAACCTCCCGATACTCAGTACAATGGGAACACAATCCAGGTTTAGAATAGATTTCATAATCATTATCATCATTATCAATATTATTGGCCTGATTAAAAAATTAGTAGTAGATGCCCAACACTGATACATAGTACATAATACATAGTTCATAGCAATATACATAGTGCGTAGTACAGTATATAATAGATATAACATGGTATATAATTTATGGTGCATAGTACATAATATTTAGTACGTAATACGTAATACATAATATACCGTGTATAGATAATACATAGTACATAATGCCTAGTACATAGTACATAATAAATAGTACATACAACATAGCTCAGAGTATATGGTACCTAATCATACCATCTACTACATAGTACAAAATACAACAGAGCTATGTACTATATATTCATAATACCTAGTACATAATACATAGTACACAATACCTTGTACATAGTACATAGTACATAATACATAGTTTATAGTATACAGTACGTAGTACATACTGCATAATACATAGTTCATAATCATAGCGCACAGTTCATAGTCCGAGTACATAGTACCTAATACATAGTACACACTTAGTACATAAAACATAGTATATATTACGTAGTACATAGTACTAACTCATACAATAAAAACTGAAATCCCCAAAGGAAAATTTTTCCCACGGTACGCATAAAAAATGACCGTGACGGAAAATTGCCCAACGTGCCTAAAAAGTTTTCCCATCAAAAACTACAAACATGCTTTTTAAAATGAACTAATAAAATATAAAAGATAATTTTAAAATTACAGTACTTAAATGTAAAAATTCTGGGCCGATTTTCAGTGCAATCGGAGCACAATTGCCAAAATTATTCCCACTTTTTAATTCACAAATTTTGACCACAAAACTCTTAACTGACGGATTCACAAAATAAAATATTCAAATAAAACATTAAAGAATAGAAATCCAACGTTAAAACTTAACATCTCCAAAAAAATTCACTTTTAATCTAAAATTTTAATCATTTAATCATGATTGCGGTTGAAATTGATCAATCATCAATCACCTAAAATGATTACTTCTCTGATTAAATATATCAATCTCTAATCATGATTACAGACTACAGCTTTTATTCGCAATCATTAATCATCAATCAGATTAAATTTTGCCCAACACTGGTAAAAATCAACCACCTTCGCAAATAAATATTAAAAAAGAGTATTTCATTGCATTAGTTTTCATTATTATCGAAATAATCGCGAAAAACCCCCCAAAAGGGGTGTTTTTTTGCATTTTTAAGGGTGACGCCCATGTTTTAGGACCGCAGGACCCCGATTTTCACTGTAATTTCGTGTGTACTTAGACATGCATGGCTTAATCTTTGAGACAAGCATATAACTACTGGCAGGATCAACCAGAATTATGTGTAATAATTTACAATTATTATACGCACATTTATTGTACATAATGTAAATATAATTTCACTTTTATATTATTTCATATATATATATATATATATATATATATATATATATATATATATATATATATATATATATATATATATATATAACAATGTACTAATATATTAAAACAACAAAATAATACTAATTAAATAGTATTATCATAATTAATTGTAAATATACTTTCATTATTATATATAGTATATAATTATATAAAATTTAATAATAATTTTCATCACCCATTCTATAGCGATTTGTTAAAAAATCACTTGAATAAGAAACTTTTTGATTCTTATTTCTAATATCTTTCAAAAGCACCATTTTTTAAAGAATTTGCATATTTTTTATAAAAATTAATTTTATTTTTCACCTGCGACCATTTTATGAAAGTTATAATAAAAAGCATATATTATAAGCTTTAATTATAAATTCATGGTCATACAATGTAGTAATTTTTATAGTAAGCAATATCACCTATTGCTAAAACCATAATTATAAAAAAAAACCTCTTACTAATTTTTTTTATAAGAATATATCATAAAATCATCGAAATCTCATATAATATTTCTTCAATTATAAATCATCAAAACACCTCATATCTCTCCAAAAAATCAACTCATCATCAACAATATACTAACATTATATGTTATTGAACTCCTTTATCACTTTTGGTATAGCCAAAATTATATGCATCTCAGCTTAACCTATCTATATATAATAGGTTTTACGCATGTATCGTAATATCGTACATACTCAAAACATAGGAAAATGGCTTACCATTTTTGATACCACTTTTTTACTAAGTAACATAGGAAAATTTTTATAATTTATCATTTTTGGTACCTAATACTAATGTAAAAAATAAAATTTTTATTTTTCATTTCTAATGCAATTATATTACTTTTATATGCCTTAAGGCTACGAAAATATTAAAAATATTTTTTTTTGAAGAACTTTTAGTTACATAGGAAAAAATCTTTGAATATATCATTTTTGATACCAAATTCTATATATAGTAACATAGGAAAATTTTTATAATTTATCATTTTTGGTACCTAATACTAATGTAAAAAATAAAATTTTTATTTTTCATTTTTAATGCAA
>OX465286.1:24143044-24158044 GCA_949987705.1 Thereva unica | reverse complement strand
ACTGAATTGTGGAGTTTGTTTGACCAGTAATTACAGATGTCTTTATTGGATGTGAAAACATTACCTTCGAACTGCAGTCTAAGTTTTGTACGATCTAGTTCTTTAATTATAAAATAATTGTCAGAAGGTGGTTCTTCCAGTCTGGGCCATTGGATGTTTTCTAGCCTATTCTTTCTTAATAGAGGAGCGTAACAACGGATAGATGTTACTCCTAGACCTCCGCTTTCTATCGGAGCATGGAAGAAAGCCTTTGGAACGTCTTTTGGAAGATTTAACCACTTTCTGACAGCTCCCCTTATTAGGCGGTCTGACTTAACTAAGCCACCTACGGTGATATTTCCGAGCGTTGCCCGATGAAATAACTGAGGTATCAGCACCGTTTTTAAAGCAAAAAGCCTTTGCTGAGGCTTGAGAGGGGCTTTGGTAAGCTTTTCTAGCTTGGGCTGCAGTTCGGTATGTGGGTGGTACTTGCACTTACCCTCCGCGGTAAACTGAACTCCAAGATATCTCCATTGTTCTGTTCTCTTTAGTTCAGGAATGAGCACATTGTCGATCGTGAAAGATCTTTCTTCTTTTTGCTAAAATATTATGGATGTGTCTGACAATGATGGATGGAATAGTGATTGGACGGAAATCCCCTGGTTCAGTGGATATAGTTTTCTTTGGGATAAATATTGTCCTCGCAGATAAAAGATATTCTGGCATCTTTCCACACCAAAGTAATAGATTGAATACCTTCATCAAAATATCTGCAGGAACTGCTCTCAGCTCTCTAGAGGTGATTCCATCTGGTCCAGGGGAAGTCGTTAGTTTTGGTCGTGACTGTACCACTTCTTCAATTGTTATTGCGCGCCAAGTATTAGGGACAGTAGGAATCTCGTTAATCCATTCATGCGCGTCACTAATTAGATGACGATTTTTTTTTGCCATCAGAATACCAGTTACAAAACTATTATTAGTTTTGTAATGGCCAGAGTCATCATTTGGTCTGCTGCCAAATGCCATACATGCTGAAGACTTTTTACCTGAGATGTTGCGCAGGTAGCACGCTCCTTCCTAATTCTAATTAATAACTAAAAATACCCATAATATTCAGCTTTCCTCATTTACTATCCAATACCTGTCCTCAGAGCAGTGCTCTGATTGAATATGCGGAAGCATCTGAGTGAACCGATAGCCGCTCTGGTACTAACAAGCGCGAAGTCTTGCCTTCTCAGAACGTCTAACTCCACTAGATGTTTCGCAGATGCTTCGCTCCATATTCCTCTCCTGTTGAGAGTGATGGAAGAAACCTCTACCGTACTGCACGTGAAGTGCGATTTCACGAAGTCGATGACTTCGTGACAACTATACTTTTCCACTTTCCTCTTGTGGGCATCGTTCAGATTTCCACAATCGGAAACTACCTGAGCGTCTAGCACGATGGCCCTTTGCCCCAGAATTCCAACAATATCGGGCTTCCTCAGACCCTCTGAAGTGTGAACGCGGGGTTCGTCGTAGACGATATACCCCTTGTTCCGCAGGCGTCTTTTGACATAGGCTGCGACACTATCGTGTCGAGCTATCCTGCTGCCATGGGACCTATGGCATTGTTGGATGATATGGTTTGTAGTTTCTGGGTTGAGACAACCAGCACGGCAGATTCTATCCATACTGTGTCGCCCTCTGGTTGTCCTGGACTTAGACGGAAGCGCATTAATGCGTAGCCTAACACAACCAATAAAGTCGCGGCCACTCAGCAACTGAGTTGGTTCACGAACCCATCGGTGTGCAGACTTACATTTATTTGCTTCCCTCAGTCCTGAGCCATCCACTGACTCGTGCAATCTAGCAGCCCAAAAGGCGTCGATGTCCCTCATGCTACTCGCGATACCACTACTTGTTTCAAGCCTTCTTTCACATTTGTCAATCTCCGTGGCAATGTAAGAGTTTGCAGTGCTGGATTCCCCCAGAGCCGGCCAGCGGATTCTTCTGAGTCTTTGCAGCCTCAGGAGAGGAGCCAACCAACGGATAGAGGGAATACCAAGGCCACCATCATCGATTGAAGTGTGAAAAAAGGCGTTAGGAGTGTCTTTGGGGAGGACCAACCATTTCCTAACAACGGAGCGAACTAGTTTGTCAAAGGTGTTCATGACACCAATCATTGTATTGCCAAGCGTCAGCTGGTGATAAAATTGAGGTATTATCACCGTGCGCAAGGCATGCAACCGCTGCTGAGGCTTAAGCGGTGCTCTCGTTAATTTTTCTAGTCGCTCTCGCAGTAAAGGATTTGGTTTCACCTTGCATCTTCCATCGGCAGTGAAAGTAATACCTAGGTATTGAAATTCGTTTGACCGAGTGAGACACCCCAACGGACGGCCTTTGATTTCAAAGAGTCGCTCCTCAACGACAGTTTCCCTTTGTTTGGGCTGACCTTTAATACTCAAAGTGGAACACTTGGAGTTGTTTAAAAGCAGCCCACATTTCGACAAGAAGTCGTCAGTTTTGTTGAGGAGCTCCTGGAGGCCGCCCGGAGTGGACGCGAATAGCACAATATCATCGGCGAAGGCAGCAGCATTGCCTTTGTCTCCGCCGATGGAGCATCCTATGTCTTTTGGAAGCCTTCTCAATAGCCTATCGATGACGAGGTTAAATAGTATGGGGGATAAAGGGTCTCCTTGTTTGACTCCCCTTTTGGGGACAAGTTTCTCCGATATCCACCCATCGCCCACAAGCTGGGTGTGTGAACATTCATAAAAATGTTTTAGATAGGCTATCATACGAGTCGGCGCACCAAAAGACTTCAGAGTCTCAAAGATTGCTCCATGAGAAACCGAATCGAATGCTTTAAGGACATCAAGGATAGCCACATAGCAGGAAGAGTGGGTTGCAACGCGGCTCCGCAGCAATAGCTCGATCAGCGTTGTGTTATCCGCACAACCGTCAGTCGGTATGAAACCTCGTTGACGGGAGTCCCAGGATACTGCTGATGCAATTCGCCGAGCTAAAATACTGTGAAGCTGCCTCACTAAAACTGACGAGATCGTGATCGGCCTAAAATCCCCGGGAGTCGAGGAGTTTATCTTCTTGGGTATGAAGATCGTCTTCGCACCCAACAAGTGTGCTGGGACTTTCCCACACCAGAGCATTAAGTTAAAGACTCGCGCCAATATATCGACGGGCACTGCTTTGAGTTGCCTCGCAGTTATGCCGTCGGGTCCTGGCAACGTTGAGACTTTAAGTCTAGATGCTCCAATCTCCTCAGGTGTAATTGGACTCCACGATTCATTTAAGTCATGTCTCAGAGTATCTTCGACAGATGAGTGAGTGCTCCCCTGCTCCATTATTTCTCTCCAGAAAGGTTCCATGGTCTCCTGAGAAGGTATACGAGACTCATTGGTTCCCTCTAGGATCGATCTAATGCACCTTCCCTGATGTTTCCGCCAGTTCCTCTGGGTTTCGGCATACTCATGCCTCCGCCTTCTCCTTCTGTTCCAATTACTTGGAATTGGCTGCGGTTGGGTACGTGCTGGAGCGCGTGTACTTCTAATTGGCAAAATGCTATGAAGATACGACGCCAACCTACTAAGTGTATTCTCCTTGCCAGTTGTGACTGCTTGTTCCACTATGGACTGCAGATGATTGCTTCTATAGGTCCTTTCCCGAGGCGAGCCAAGGGACAATAAATACTCTATAAAACGATCATCTGCATGGGAACTTGATGGAGCCGAAGCTTCATCGATAGTTGATTGCCTTATTTGGTCGGCCTCTATGGAATTTCCGTTCGGAGATCCGCTTGATGGACCTGTCTCAAGGTTCGAAACAAAACGAGACACCAAGGATTTGTATTCGGGCTTTTGGCGGGCCTTCTTAAGAGCTTCCAGGCTCCTACCTTGGAAAATGCTTTTGAGAGCCTGGTTCATGAAGCGCGGCTTCCCACGAACGGTAAGCTCGGCTTCTTTCATAGCTAATAAGAAGGTTTCCTCCGAAGTCCATCTTGCTCTGCGGTCTGTTCTGAGGTTCATTACATCACTCTCAACTGGGTGAGCCCTTCTTATGTGAAGGCCCAGACCGGACTTCGTTGTGAAGGACCGGGAGCAGACAGAGCATTGGAAAGTATTTGATTCGGGCGGAGCATTATGGTTATTATTATTTTCTAATCTTATATCTACTTGGGCTGACGGACCAGAAGATCCGTCAGTATTATTTTCCGAGGCGTTTCTTCTTGTTTGAGTGCCAAGAGCAGGGTTCTCACTTCACAAAAAATTTTTGCAGTATTTGTAAAAGGAAAACTGCAGTAGATCCGCGAATTATGCAGTAGTAGAATGCAGGAATTTTTTTTAAGATGGTAGGAATAAAAACATTTTTTGGATGTGTATAAAGGTTTATTTCAAATCAAAAATGTATTCAGTACTGTAAGTTAAAAAACATAACAAACTAAAATTTTTCAAATTTTGCATAAAACTAAAAATATTGAAGACTGAAGGCTTTTTCGAGCTAATAAAATAAATAAGTTTTCAACTTTTTATTGCAAATCTCTTAAACTAGTTAATATTTAGCTACGTCGTTTTAATGCATAGGTTCGTATCTCCCATCTACAAATTTAAAAGTTTTAAAGTATTTTAATAAATTCAGAGCAGGTTCAAAAATTTTTTCGGTCTTATTTAAAGATTTACAAAACATTAAATTTTCAATAGTATTAGTTTTTAATCTGTTTCTTATTTTAGATTTTATAATATTCATTTCTGAGAACTGTCGTTCCGCTGCTGCACTGCTATGTGGCAAAATTAACAAAGTTAACATATATTCCGATAATTCTTTAAAACATTTTTCTTCTAAAATATTTTCCTCTTTCATCAAATACACCCAGAATGCAGTAATGCCATTTTTAACTTTTTCATTTATGATATTTTTATCGTATACAATTAAAGCTCTCCACTCTGAATTTAAAACTTCTTCTGATACCACATTAAATGGAAATGCTTGCAAAATCGGTAAAATAGAAGGCATATGACCTTTTTGTATTTTTCGTGGATCTAAATACTCTAACATATTGATTTTTTCATCTGAGAAATCGAAACGCTTTTTAATTTCAGTACACAATTTAATATAATAGTTTAATAAATTTATTTTGATTTTATTAATTGCTTCATTTGTTAAATTAGCACTCTGTAAATGTTTCTCAAATTCAAGACCAAAAAACATCGCATGAACCGGTAATTGATATGCTGGGTTTGCAAAATTAACTTCCAAATTTACAAATTTAGGTTGAATGAAACTACTTAGAAGACTTGTAAAGAAATTTTTGATAATATGTGATAATAAATGGATCATTGGACTTTCCGATTGAAACATTTTATTAATTCTGTTGATTTCTTGAAGAATGTATGATAAAAATAAGAGGTAGCTCTTATTTTCATTATTGAGCTCTTCAGATATATTAAGAACATTTGTGTCTTTTTTATTTTCGTAAGAAAGAAGCATAAAATAATGTTTTAATGCGGAATAACGGAATTGGAACCGTATTCCCTTTCGTTCAAAATATATAAGTATTATTAAAAATTTTATAATAAAAAAATTAAAACTTAAAATATTTTCGGCTTTCGCCTTGAACTTAGGACCGACTAACTCGTGATCAACCACTGTTCACACGAAACCCTTCTCCACTTCAGTCCTCCAAGGTCTAATTCGATTATTTGCTACTACCACCAAGATCTGTTCGGATTTGCACGTCAGAACTGTTTCGGTCTTCCATCAGGGTTTCCCCTGACTTCAACCTGATCAGGTATAGTTCACCATCTTTCGGGTCACAACATATATGCTCAAGGTACGCTATAGTTAGAGGCAAATATAATATATAAATATTAAAATGCATAACTGTATAGAACGCCCCGGGATTGACTATATAATTAAATAAAATATATATAATAATCCCATTTATATAACAGTTAAGTTAATTTCGCCTTTAAGTTTTAAATAAACTCAATGACTTGCACACATGTTAGACTTCTTGGTCCGTGTTTCAAGACGGGTCCCGAAGGTATCCTAAATCTATAGCATTGTTAATCATATAAACGCATATAATAAAAATAATAAATAAATCATTATTTTATTATAACATATATAATATACAGTGCTGCATACAAAATTAAGACCACCTACACTTTATCATGAAACTTTTACTTCCGATGCCTACAGCTTTCGAATGATATGTTGGGCTACATAAATCTAGTGTCTAGTTTCTGTAATAATTTCATTAAAATAAAACAATACAGTATTGCAATATAAATTATAATTGCACTGCAATTATCAAATAATTAAAACTTGTTACATCCTACCATCAAAAGACACAATGAATGTCGGACCGTTCAGAACAGGACAACTTCAGGACGCAAAAAAATTGTGAAAAGACGTGTTGGAAGTTCTTTCCTCAAGTTAGTTAAAGAAAATCGAGCCCTGCTCTTTCGGCAGATCTCCATTACGCAAAAGTCTGCTGGTCACATTTGACGAATCCTTTGCGCAAAAGGATAGTTTGATCGGAGCACGACAAAAAAATCCTAACATACAGACCTGCTCGAGCAAGAGTTTTGTAGCATAGAAGATAGCACCCACAGGAATTGGAATCCGCAAGACTGGAACGAATTTTTTTCACAGTTGAAAATGAAGCCAAGCCAAAGCCATTGAACGTGGTCTTAATTTTGTATGCAGCACTGTATTTTAAGCGTTATATAAAAAATCTGTCAATAATTTATCATGACCATGAGCCAAGTGATCCTCCGCTTAGAGTATTACTTTTTTTTATATATATATATTTATATATATAAATAAACTAACCAATGCCATTTATTTAAAAATAAAAATATTAATAAGAAAATAAAACTACATTTTACAAAATACATATGCATTTTGTAGAAATATAAATTTCTTATTATTTGTTTTTCTAGTTATATTTTTTAACAATAATATTCGCTGCGAATGTCTAAATTATAATATTCAAGTTCGGTCAACTTTTGCGAAACATCCGCAACACACAAAGCGCGTCACAGTGATCACGTCCGGAGACCTCACTAAATAATTCAATCGGTAGTAGCGACCGGGCGGTGTGTACAAAGGGCAGGGACGTAATCAATGCGAGTTAATGACTCGCACTTACTGGGAATTCCAGGTTCATGTGAACAGTTTCAGTTCACAATCCCAAGCATGAAAGTGATTCAGCGGTTTACCCGGACCTCTCGGTCTAGGAAATACACGTTGATACTTTCATTGTAGCGCGCGTGCAGCCCAGGACATCTAAGGGCATCACAGACCTGTTATTGCTCAATCTCATTATTGCTAGACGCAATTTGTCCATTTAAGAAGCTAGTGTCCGTATTAATGGGACAAACAAACAGGTACGACTAAACTTACATAATCACATTCAAACAATTACACATTTCTGTATTCATGTTAGAAGGATATGTAAAGTTTCAAACATCATAATCCTGAATGCATTTATTTAATATATTTTAGTCTCGTTCGTTATCGGAATTAACCAGACAAATCACTCCACGAACTAAGAACGGCCATGCACCACCACCCATAGATTCGAGAAAGAGCTATCAATCTGTCTTACTCATTTATGTTCGGACCTGGTAAGTTTTCCCGTGTTGAGTCAAATTAAGCCGCAGGCTCCACTCCTGGTGGTGCCCTTCCGTCAATTCCTTTAAGTTTCAGCTTTGCAACCATACTTCCCCCGGAGCCCAAAAGCTTTGGTTTCCCGGGAAGCGACTGAGAAAGCCATAATAGTAGCTACACCCAATTGCTAGCTGGCATCGTTTATGGTTAGAACTAGGGCGGTATCTGATCGCCTTCGAACCTCTAACTTTCGTTCTTGATTAATGAAAACATCTTTGGCAAATGCTTTCGCTTAAGTTAGTCTTACGACGGTCCAAGAATTTCACCTCTCGCGTCGTAATACTAATGCCCCCAACTGCTTCTATTAATCATTACCTCTTGATCTAAAACCAATGAAAGTAGAACCGAGGTCTTATTCCATTATTCCATGCACAAAATATTCAGGCATTTGGAGCCTGCTTTAAGCACTCTAATTTGTTCAAAGTAATTGTATCGGCCTACAACAACACTCGGTGAAGAGCACTGAAGCAGGTTTATATAGGAGTTATATGGTTACAAAAAAGTAGCATATTATACCCCACCGATAATACGCTCGCATAACAAAAAGGTAAGGTACAAACCAATTATTTAGGTGTACTACCCGTATGGAGCACAAGTTCAACTACGAACGTTTTAACCGCAACAACTTTAATATACGCTATTGGAGCTGGAATTACCGCGGCTGCTGGCACCAGACTTGCCCTCCAATAGGTCCTTGTTGAAGGATTTAAAGTGTACTCATTCCAATTACAGGGCCTCGGATATGAGTCCTGTATTGTTATTTTTCGTCACTACCTCCCCGTGCTGGGAGTGGGTAATTTACGCGCCTGCTGCCTTCCTTAGATGTGGTAGCCGTTTCTCAGGCTCCCTCTCCGGAATCGAACCCTGATTCCCCGTTACCCGTTGCAACCATGGTAGTCCAAGATACTACCATCAATAGTTGATAGGGCAGACATTTGAAAGATCTGTCGTCGGTTCAAGACCATACGATCTGCAAATTATCTAGAGTTCAACCAGTATAACGATACATAAAATGTATCGCTTGGTTTTAGCCTAATAAAAGCACACGTTCCAAATGGTCCGTGTTTATATTGCATGTATTAGCTCTAGAATTACCACAGTTATCCAAGTAACTGTTAATGATCTAAGGAACCATAACTGATATAATGAGCCTTTTGCGGTTTCACTGTAATTTCGTGTGTACTTAGACATGCATGGCTTAATCTTTGAGACACGCATATAACTACTGGCAGGATCAACCAGAATTATGTGTAATAATTTACAATTATTATATGCACATTTATTGTACATAATGTAAATATAATTTCACTTTTATATTATTTCATATATATATATATATATATATATATATATATATATATATATATATATATATATAACAATGTACTAATATATTAAAACAACAAAATAATACTAATTAAATAGTATTATCATAATTAATTGTAAATATACTTTCATTATTATATATAGTATATAATTATATAAAATTTAATAATAATTTTCATCACCCATTCTATAGCGATTTGTTAAAAAATCACTTGAATAAGAAACTTTTTGATTCTTCTTTCTAATATCTTTCAAAAGCACCATTTTTTAAAGAATTTGCATATTTTTTATAAAAATAAATTTTATTTTTCACCTGCGACCATTTTATGAAAGTTATAATAAAAAGCATATATTATAAGCTTTAATTATAAATTCATGGTCATACAATGTAGTAATTTTTATAGTAAGCAATATCACCTATTGCTAAAACCATAATTATAAAAAAAAACCTCCTACTAATTTTTTTTTATAAGAATATCATAAAAACATCGAAATCTCATATAATATTTCTTCAATATATAAATCCTCAAAACACCTCATATCTCACCAAAAAATCAACCCATCATCAACAATATACTAACATTATATGTTATTGAACTCCTTTATCACTTTTGGTATAGCCAAAATTATATGCATGCCGTAAAGAGTGCGGATGGGAGGCTGCTGTGCAGCGACGAGGAGCAACTCCAAAGATGGAGAGATTACTTCTTCGCCGCCCTGAATGGTTCACTTGCACAGGAACCTCAGGAAAACAGCAACAATGCACAGCCGATAAGAATCAACACCCGGGCCCCATCCAAGACGGAAATAGTAACCGCAATTCATGCGATGGCCAATGGTAAAGCAGCTGGAAAAGATGGCATCCCGGCAGAATTGTTGAAAGCCGATTCAAGCCTCATAGCAGATGCGCTTCAGCCAATCCTGGAAATAGCATGGAACACCTGTACCTTTCCGGAGGATTGGACGGAAGGTATCATAGTCAAAATACCCAAAAAGGGGGACCTAACAATATGCGACAACTGGAGAGGCATCTGTCTATTATCTACTGTGGGTAAAATCTTGTCCCACGTTATATTATCAAGGATAAGAGAGGCAGTAGACCGAACGCTTAGAAGGCAGCAGGCCGGATTCAGGAAGGGCCGCTCATGTATAGACCATATTAACACCTTGAGAATCATAGTGGAGCAGTCTACTGAATTCCGATCCCCCCTTTACCTAGCTTTCGTAGATTATGAGAAAGCGTTCGACTCGGTTAATAGGAGCTTTATATGGCAGGCATTACGGCGACGTGGACTGCCTGATAAAATAATAGAATTGATAAAAGCCCTTTACAACAATTCCAAATGCAGAGTTCTCCATAATGGAAGATTATCCGACAGCTTCGAGGTGAATTCAGGAGTACGACAAGGATGTCTACTTTCGCCATTACTATTTCTTATAGTAATAAATGACATCCTTGTCGACGCTCTAGATAATAGAACAGGCGGCATACAATGGGGTTTGCTAGACCGCCTTAAGGACCTCGACTACGCGGATGATATCTGTTTGCTGGCCCACAGACATCAGGAGCTAAAAAACATGTTAAACAATTTGGCAACAGAAAGTAGTCTAGCAGGCTTAAGGCTGAATCCGAACAAAACCAAAGAAATGCGGATAAATGCAAACACACTTGAACGAACTGCGCTGAATAACCGTGACGTGGAACTGGTAGATAAATTCTGCTACCTCGGTAGCATTATTACCGAAAATGGCGGTACAGAAGAAGACGTCAGTTCCAGAATAAATAAAGCACGAGGCGCATATGCATGCCTGTTCCGCATATGGAGATCAACGGAGATCTCAACTAACACCAAATTGCGGCTGTTCAACTCCAACGTTAAGGCAGTTCTTTTGTACGGTTGCGAAACATGGAAAGTCACCCAATTCATCACAGGGCGCCTACAAGTCTTCATCAACAGATGCCTGCGTCGTATCCTAAAAATCCGCTGGCCAGATAGAATTTCAAATGAAGAGCTATGGCGCCGTGCCGGCCAAGAAAGGATAGACGACCAAATCAGGCGAAGGAAATGGAATTGGGTTGGCCACACCTTGCGACGCGATAACGAAAACCTAGCCAAACAGGCCCTTGACTGGAACCCGCAAGGATCCCGTCGAGTTGGAAGACCTAGAACAACGTGGAGGAGGACCCTACTAGCAGAGGCCGCAACAACTGGGAGATCCTGGTCAGAGCTGAGAGCTGTCGCGCAAAACAGAGTCCGCTGGAGGGCAACTGTTTCCGCCCTATGTCCCATGAGGGATTAAAGGGGCACAAAGAAAAGAAGAAAGAAAATTATATGCATCTCAGCTTAACCTATCTATATATAATAGGTTTTACGCATGTATCGTAATATCGTACATACTCAAAACATAGGAAAATGGCTTACCATTTTTGATACCACTTTTTTACTAAGTCGTATAGGAAAATTTTTATAATTTATCACTTTTGGTACCTAATACTAATGTAAAAATAAAATTTTTATTTTTCATTTTTAATGCAATTATATCACTTTTGTATGCCTTAAGGCTACGAAAATATTAAAAATATTTTTTTTTAAGAACTTTTAGTTACATAGGAAAAAATCTTTGAATATATCATTTTTGATACCAAACTCTATATATATGTATACCTAGTAACATAGGAAAATTTTTATAATTTATCATTTTTGGTACCTAATACTAATGTAAAAAATAAAATTTTTATTTTTCATTTTTAATGTAATTATATCACTTTTGTATGCCTTAAGGCTACGAAAATATTAAAAATATTTTTTTTAAGAACTTTTAGTTACATAGGAAAAAATCTTTGAATATATCATTTTTGATACCAAACTCTATATATGTATACCTAGTAACATAGGAAAATTTTTATAATTTATCACTTTTGGTACCTAATACTAATGTAAAAAATAAAATTTTTATTTTTCATTTTTAATGCAATTATATCACTTTTGTATGCCTTAAGGCTACGAAAATATTAAAAATATTTTTTTTAAGAACTTTTAGTTACATAGGAAAAAATGTTTGAATATATCATTTTTGATACCAAACTCTATATATATATACCTAGTAACATAGGAAATTTTTTATAATTTATCATTTTTGGTACCTAATACTAATGTAAAAAATAAAATTTTTATTTTTCATTTTTAATGCAATTATATCACTTTTGTATGCCTAAGGCTACGAAAATATTAAAAATATTTTTTTTGAAGAACTTTTAGTTACATAGGAAAAAATCTTTGAATATATCATTTTTGATACCAAACTCTATATATATACCTAGTAACATAGGAAAATTTTTATAATTTATCACTTTTGGTACCTAATACTAATGTAAAAAATAAAATTTTATTTTTCATTTTTAATGCAATTATATCACTTTTGTATGCCTTAAGGCTACGAAAATATTAAAAATATTTTTTTTAAGAACTTTTAGTTACATAGCAAAAAAATCTTTGAATATATCATTTTTGATACCAAACTCTATATATATATACCTAGTAACATAGGAAATTTTTTATAATTTATCATTTTTGGTACCTAATACTAATGTAAAAAATAAAATTTTTATTTTTCATTTTTAATGCAATTATATCACTTTTGTATGCCTTAAGGCTACGAAAATATTAAAAATATTTTTTTAAGAACTTTTAGTTACATAGGAAAAAATGTTTGAATATATCATTTTTGATACCAAACTCTATATATATGTATACCTAGTAACATAGGAAAATTTTTATAATTTATCATTTTTGGTACCTAATACTAATGTAAAAAATAAAATTTTTATTTTTCATTTTTAATGCAATTATATCACTTTTGTATGCCTTAAGGCTACGAAAATATTAAAAATATTTTTTTTAAGAACTTTTAGTTACATAGGAAAAAATGTTTGAATATATCATTTTTGATACCAAACTCTATATATGTATACCTAGTAACATAGGAAAATTTTTATAATTTATCATTTTTGGTACCTAATACTAATGTAAAAAATAAAATTTTTATTTTTCATTTTTAATGCAATTATATCACTTTTGTATGCCTTAAGGCTACGAAATATTAAAAATATTTTTTTTAAGAACTTTTAGTTACATAGGAAAAAATGTTTGAATATATCATTTTTGATACCAAACTCTATATATATACCTAGAGTAACATAGGAAAATTTTTATAATTTATCATTTTTGGTACCTAATACTAATTTAAAAAATAAAATTTTTATTTTTCATTTTTAATGCAATTATATCACTTTTGTATGCCTTAAGGCTACGAAAATATTAAAAATATTTTTTAAGAACTTTTAGTTACATAGGAAAAAATCTTTGAATATATCATTTTTGATACCAAACTCTATATATATACCTAGTAACATAGGAAAATTTTTATAATTTATCATTTTTGGTACCTAATACTAATGTAAAAAATAAAATTTTTATTTTTCATTTTTAATGCAATTATATCACTTTTGTATGCTAAGGCTACGAAAATATTAAAAATATTTTTTTTGAAGAACTTTTAGTTACATAGGAAAAAATCTTTGAATATATCATTTTTGATACCAAACTCTATATATGTATATGTATACCTAGTAACATAGGAAAATTTTTATAATTTATCATTTTTGGTACCTAATACTAATGTAAAAAATAAAATTTTTATTTTTCATTTTTAATGTAATTATATCACTTTTGTATGCCTTAAGGCTACGAAAATATTAAAAATATTTTTTTTAAGAACTTTTAAGTTACATAGGAAAAAATGTTTGAATATATCATTTTTGATACCAAACTCTATATACATATACCTAGTAACATAGGAAAATTTTTATAATTTATCATTTTTGGTATAATTATACATACACATAACTAATATCATAACATATTTTAAAATGTATGATATTATCATCATTGATGATTTTTTTATATAACACCTTCTTTAATACAAATAATAATATAACTACACATTTGTTAGTTATGAAAATTATAATATGTTCCATATAGTTCAATTTTATAATATATTATTAAAGCTTCTCATGCTTATTAAGACATATAGTCTTACTTTTGTTATATATATTATACATAGAGATCATTAATGATCTACTTTATATTATAATAATTATAAAAAAAATAACAATGTTTAATACAAATAACATCATAACTAAACATGAAAGTTATAGTATAGTTCAATTTTATCATCATTATCATCATTATATATATGAAGATTATTGATAATTTATATTATAAAAATTGATCGCTTTATTTTATATAAATAACATCATATCTAGACCTTTGTTAGCTATGAAAGTTATTTATGTATATATTTATATGGTATAGTTCAATATACTTCTTTATTTATATGGTATAGTTCAATATTATTAAAATATATATTTTATCTTTATAAAAAGATAATTGTGCAGCTGCCAATGCCAAATGCATTGGCAGCTAACTTGATAATTTATATTATAAAAATTGATCGCTTTATTTTATATAAATAACATCATATCTAGACCTTTGCTAGCTATGAAAGTTATTTATGTATATATTTATATGGTATAGTTCAATATACTTCTTTATTTATATGGTATAGTTCAATATTATTAAAATATATATTTTATCTTTATAAAAAGATAATTGTGCAGCTGCCAATGCCAAATGCATTGGCAGCTAACTTGATAATTTATATTATAAAAATTGATCGCTTTATTTTATATAAATAACATCATATCTAGACCTTTGTTAGCTATGAAAGTTATTTATGTATATATTATTATTATTATTTCAAGAGGCAGGAAGGCCTGATGGCACAACCGACCAAATTAAGCGCACACGGACCATGGATCCAAAAGGCGCTGAGACGTAAAGGTACTTAAATTGAGTCAGTGATGTCTAGAAATCTGAGAAGTTTAAAAAGAGGGCTATTATGGCTCTGACCGGGTTCTAGTAAGGATGAAAGTGCAGGATATTCACCGAAAAAGTTTGC